>KN824946.1:0-48476 GCA_000827395.1 Paxillus rubicundulus Ve08.2h10 | reverse complement strand
CGGGAAAGCGGAGTTGGTGTTCCGGTTCCGGAGTTCACTGTATTTTGTCAAAGTAAAGAATGATGAGATGTGATGAGAGTCCACATGAATTCCGCATGGATTCCAAGTGGGCGCTGAAACTCCAAGCGGATCCATCTGGTGGTGGAGCGGAGGTACAAAGTCCAACATTCCCGAAAAGCGGAGTTGGTGTTCTGGTTCCGGAGTTCACTGTATTTTTTCATTCATCCTATATGCTGACAAGTTGCATCTCTTGTCATCCAGAAAGGCCAAGGCATATCCTGTTCTCACAGAGTGTGGAAATCTTCTGGTTGAGATGAGGAACAGGGCTGGCATTGGGGGAGGTCACATTGTGGGTTGGCTGCCAATAGTGAGTGTGACTCACCACATGGGTCTCAGAAGACTGTAACACCATCCTATCTACATTCATAGGTTGCTGAAGATGCTGAGGAAGATGGAAAACTATTGTCTATGAACCTCAAATGTGTTGTATGGCATGAGGCTTTCTTAAAGCTTCTAGATTCCATCATTCTCCTCTCCAAAACAGGATTTGCCCATAAGTGTTTTGATAGCACCATCCATTGGCTGTACCCAATCATTCTGATCCTATCAGCAGATTACGAAGAACAGTGAGTGATTCCATCAGTTCCTATAACCTAAATTGTCATAATGATCCTGACAGGTGTGTGATGGTGCTGATAAGGGGTGTTGGCTCTCATTGCCCATGTCTGATCTGCTTCATTGCCTCAATAGAACTCTATGACCATTCTACAATGCATGTGAGTTGACATTCCAAAGACACAATTGCTTGTCTTGAACTATTCAAGAGGTGCCACTGTAAAGGTGAGGAGGTGATGAAAAACAGAGTTGGAGGCCAGTCGAGGTACATACTGTCATTACTGTGATGATGTGACATAAACTGACATGGACCACAACCTCTGTGCCCAGAATGCTTTCTAGTATGTCAACCACTCATGTCCACATTTGACACTTTGCTTCAACCCCCTCCATTTTGACGACCTTGGGCTATGGGGTGATCATTTATTTGAAGAACTCAAGAAGCTACTGAAGGAAATGGGGTGCCATGCAGAGAAAACTGTTGACACACAGTGAGCTGTTCCTATTATATTATAATTGTGTTGTTGTTTGTCACTGCAACTTAGCCCTCTTTTCAGGCATGAGATGTTTGCTCAATGGAGGAACTTTAACCACTTCAAAAACATCACAAATGTTTCATATAGTGATGGGAACAAACTCTTGGACATATCAAAGGTAAGCATGCCCTTACCTTCACAGTATCATCTTACACTGCAGTGCTAATGATTTGGACCCAGACAGCAAATCTTGTTCACCACCCAGAATGTCCTCACCCAAGAGGAATCCCAAATAGGTTATGCACTTTTAAAGTGCATAGCTAGCTATATTCAATACCATATGTATATTTTGCTAGACGTGCACAGAGAGCATGCTTGCCACCAGAGAAAAGGAACTCCTTGTGTTTCAGCACTGCCTCGAGGTGTGTGGTATGACATCAGTTATTATTAACACATCAAAAGATAAGTGATACACAGGAGTATATTGTGATGCATGAACACGGAGTAGCACACAAGAACTGGAATTTTCCCAAATCCCACCTTGGCAAGCATGCTTTCCAAGACATTGTTGAGAAAGGTGCTGTGTGCAACTTCAGTACATGGCCAAATGAATCACACCATGGGCTGATTAGGAGGTTCTACCTCCTCCAGACCAACAGGAAGAATGTTGCTGAACAGGTGAGTTTGATCCTGTCTGGAGTGAGTACATCATTAACCATTTTCAAATAGATTCTCAAGCTTGATCACAGGAGCCTTGTGTGCAAGCTTATTCATGGACACATTGAACACCTCAAGCAGGGATGTCTTAAGCAGTTACTCGACCACCAAGCGCTTGAGGACAACATTTCAGAGACCATGGATGACACACCATTCATGGGCCATGTCTATCTCAGTTCCCCAGTTCCATTCACCACATTTTCTGCGATAGAGGAGAGAGCTACTTCGTGGTGTGAATTCACAGACTTCCACAAGAAATCCATGCACTTCATCAACAACTTCCTTCCTGCCAATAACATTCTCTTACTGCACAGGAACAGTGATTTCGACCTGCCACTGACAACAAGGTAGTGTCACTGTTCTTATTTCCTGACATGTGAGTTGACACCTATTATGTATTCTGCTATGAAAGTTGCAGGAGTTTTGATATCTCAAGGTCAATTACAAGTCAACCATCACCTGGAAGCTTGCAACCAACTACCTAAGGTGCAATCAGAACTTCCATGGCCACAAACATTATGACTGTGCCCTCATTCGCACACACAACTGGCATCAGAGGGTGAAGTCCACCTTTGTCCACCTCCATTTCATGTTCTGCTATGATGTTGGTGGGCACACTGTGGAACTTGCATTGGTGACATACATGGATGTCCCTAATGGTGCACAACACATGCTGGACAAAGATTTGTGATTCATACGTCTTTGTTCATGCACCATGACCATTGTGTGCAGGGCACTTCTAGTTCCCGATTTCAAAAAAAATTGTGACTTCTTCCTTGTTGACTATGTAGACAGGGATATGTTCCTTTGTGCCAAGCAGCCTGAGCTCATTAACAATCTTTAGACACATCTATCAACAAGGCTTCATTAATATTGCAATACATTGTACTGCCAAGTTTGACCCCTGAATCTAATGTTGCTACTAGTAGAATGACTCACCTGGTGGATGCAGAACATCGACCAGTTAGTAACATGCTTCGAGTTTAGGTGTACAACTTGAACACCCACATGAAACTGCTACAGCCACCAGTCCAAGCAATTCAACTTTTGACATGCACCAAAGATGCCGTTCAGACAGCCTAACTTGAATGGTAAGTAATGATTTCAGCCTCTCATTGTTTCACTTATTAGTTTGAATATTCAGCATGTTCAGGGTTTAAATAATCCAAGTCTGTTTAGTACAATAGGCAATTCTACATCCCGCATGATCTAAATTACTACATAGTACTGACAAACAGGTAAGTTGTCTTCAGATCATGTCAACACCTCAAGCCTCAAGGATGATCAAATTTAAAATGGCACGTGACAATGTGAGTCTTTTCTTTTCTTATCATTTGTATGCTTACCAAAACATTGACTCTATAAGCCTCAAGGTTCATGCCATGTCAATGTACTGATGGTTCAAACACTTGGTAATCAAGTTTGTATGTATTGGAACATCCACAGTTTTGTGGTCACAACTGGGCAGGTAAGAATTTAAATGTGCTATGGAGGCATATAATATTTTCAGGTTCTAGCTGGTTGACAGTAGCAACTTAAGTCAGTCACTCTGTGTCTCACCCTACATCAACATTCTCTGAGCCATGCCTCACAAAGATTTCACCTCTGCCATGAATGCTGTCAATGATTCAGACAACTCCAATGCAGATGATGACAAAATACAGTGAACTCTGGAACCGGAACACCAACTCCGCTTTCCCGGAATATTGGAGTTCGTACCTCCACTCTGCCGCCAGGCAGATCCACTCGGAGTTTCAGCACCCGCTCAGAATCCATGTGGAATTCATGCGGACTCTCATCACATCTCATCATTCTTTACTTGTCATCACTCCTGAGCCTCCAGGGGTGTTCCATCGCTTTCCTACATCGCTTAATTCCATTTCCCCCCTGTTCCTGTTCCTGTCCCCTTTATTATCATTAGCGAGTGCTTCTCTGCCCACTCCGCTACATATATATACTTACTTTTCACTTCAGATTCCTCAGTCATTCTTTGCCCCTCTTTGGCAGCAGCTGAGTCTAGGCAATCACTGCCCTATTATAGTTTTTGTCAGATGAGTGTGACTCTGAACCCACATCGAGTTTGGAGAGTGAAGGTGAGGTGCTTAGAGAGATTTGTGCTATGGTAGCCCCTTGTGTGGCAAATGCTACCCTGGAGGAGATCCATCAAGTGAGTTTTTACCAGACTGAGGATTCATTATTCCCATCCTCATATGTGCTACTCAGGCATTGGAAAAAGCTCAGAACATGATTCTTGAGATGTGAGGGAAGTCTTGTATAGCAGAGAAGTGCAATGCTCTTCTCGAAGCACAGAAGATGACTGGAAAACACCATAGGGGCCAAGTTGGAGTGCTCTCCGACAAGCAGCTGTCCATTGCCCTTGAGGCAGACACCATCTGTGGCCTCAGTCAAAATTATTCTGCAATGTACTGCCTCTGGATCAATGTGAACATCTTTCCGCTGACCAAGAACCCTGGTGTCCACCTTCTTGGGGCTGAACATTGGCTCTCACCACTCTCCATCAAAGATGGCATCAAGACAGAGCTCTTCAACTTCATTCCCAAGGAACAGTACATGCTCATGACCCACAAGGACTTTGGTGAATCAGTAAGTACCATTCAATTTATCATTTCCAACTCTCGATACTCAGTGAAGTTTACCTTGTAGTTTTCCCTTGGTGTTCAGAGTCTTTGCTCTGAAATGGCCAATGATGTGAAGTCTGTTGGTGATGCCATTTTTGGCCTTCCTGTGGATTACTTTATCTGAGGGTACCAATGGTTCGACTCAGCTGAATGTTGCACACTGCTTCTGAGCCCTAGGGGAAAGTATACAAAGTTCACCCCTGTTCTCTTTCCTTGTTGTGAGATATTTGACAAGGGCAACTTTTTGAAGACTGTGACTCTTGTCAAGGTATGTCTTCCATCCAATGCAAGTATTCCCACTAACATAAGCAATCACAGGTTCTCAAGGCTGCATTCTTCAGCAAATCCTCCCTCGGCAGTGTTCAGGCTCCCAGCCCAAAGCCCAAAGCCAAGCTTTGGGAATGGAGGGACACATCTGTGGGTATGATATCAGCAGGAGCTGTCATAGTCATGGTTTCTGGTCGAAATTTTATTGACATGAACTTAATTAAGAACTATCCAGGCAATTTTCATACTTTCAGGGGATTCAGCACTAAATGAGAAGAGGGACAAGACCCAAATCAATTATGTTGAGTATTACAATTATTACCATTCCTGGCTGCTCAAGGGAGACATCTGGTCTCATTCAGTGTTCTCATTCTTCAACAATGTGCTTTTCCCTGCCACCTCCTTGCATGGTGCTGGAGTTCTTCAAATGGGCGCTGCGGAAGAGGATGATGACTGGGAGCTCAAATTTGAGTGTGACTTTGAAGAAGGCCACACTGCACCAGCTCTCAACACTCCAGCCTTTGCACCATCTGCCCCCCCTTCCATCACCCCTCTACAGGCTGCACTGGCCTATGCACCTCCACGGGCTACAGACATCCCTGCTCCCCCACCAGCTCCTTTACCTCCACCCCATGGTCCTACAGCTACTCCTGTGGTTGTCTCCATTGCAGCCCCCTCTATTTCACTTGTGATGAGGGATCTTGTACTTGGTAGTATACAAGCAGCACCTCCCATACCCCCACCCCCACCCCAACCTGTAGCTCCTCTTGCAGCTGCCCTCCTTGGATCTGAACCAGATGTTAACCTGGTGGAAGCCCCTATAGCAAAGCCCAAAGCCAAGGCCAAACAAAAACGCAAGGGAAAGACCAGAACTACAGATCACAATCATGGTGGGGATACTGGCTTGGACACCCTGGCACTGCCAGCCTCTGGGGCTTGTACTGTCGTGTCTGGCACATGGAAGTCCAAAAGGAGAGCAAATTAATTAGATTTACTATCATCTTGTCGTGTTCATCTTTAGACTGACAACATTTTCCTTCATTTCTGTCCTCCCTTTCAATTACCTCATGCTATACATTACTACTTAGACTGTCTCATCTTAGCATTTCAATGATTTCATATGCTTAGTTCTTCTGAATCACCACAGTGTGTTCTAACTTTGCAAGGGGTTCTAATCAGTCTTAACAAGGGTAGCAACATTACAAAGCCAAACAATTAAGTAAGCTAGTTTTAAACTTCATTCCAAAGGTTCTCTTCCCATCTCCACATTCTCAGACATTGACACTACAGTCATGTTCTTCTCCAAGACCTTTTAATCCCTTGCCATTAGTCTTTTCCACTGCATTGTTAACTCCCCATATTTTCCATAATCAACATTCCTTGCCCATTAAACCCAAGTTCATTGACATCCAAGTCCCTCCATAACCACCCAGCACTTGACACTCAATGCTAAACCCATTGACAGGTAAGTCCAAACTCGAGTTGCCTATGTGGCAGGCATCTCCAGTGGTCTAATTGCAACTGGCTCTTTGCTACTTTACAGTGATGAGTTGTAAGGTCCCTTCACCAACCCTCCATTACACACAACACTATGTGTCCCCAATGCACTCCATTTCCATTGTCTTGTCTTGGTTGGTGGTATGACTTGTATGCCTAAGGTCACCAAGACCATCAAGCATGCCCCCCCCCTGGTGAGGCTGTTTCCATTGGAACTTCTATCCAAGGTGGTGTCCTTCAAACTCTTCCACATCTGGAATCTGCCAACCACTACTATCCCCCTGTCATCCACATCTGGATCTGCTAACTATCCCCTGTTGTTCATTCCTATCACATACCACCTGGACCCATCCCATACCTGACCCACATCCTGGTTGCAACACATCTAATTCCAATGCTTTGCTCCAGCTGCACAGCCTTTTCCACTCCACAAGGGTGCACTGCAGCATCAGGTCATGAGTTGGAGCCATCTGTTATTTGCTATGAATTCCCCCCCTACTTGGTTATCACCTGTTGGAGAGTTTCAATTACATTGAATTATATAGTGCTCAGATTGATACTAGTAGGATACACTTGCAATGGATATGAGTTGGATATCCTACCTTGAATTGTAAAAATGTTACAACTGTGGGTCCTACTTGCAACTGGGCACAACCTTGACACTGCCTTGGGATGGCTTAGAATGTCTTGAGACCCTCGAGTATGAGGGTCATGGTGCAAATTAACTGGCTGGATTGGGACCACCTTGGAATCACCTTGGAACCCCAACAATGTGCCTTGAAACTGCATTGGGACAAATTTGGGTATGATCTCAATTCTATTGTGACACTGCTGGTACATTGCAGCATTTCAACTGCTTGGAATTCATGGGAACCCCATGATAGTTTTTCTGGCATGCTCTATCACTTCTTTACATCACTTAATTCCATCTCTTCCTTGTTCCTGTTCCTATTTCCCTAATTATCATTAGTGAGTGCTTCTTTGCCCACTCCACCACACATATATATACATAGTTTTCACTTCAGATTCCTCAGTCGTTCTTTGCCCCTCTTTGGAAGTGGCTGAGGTGAGTCTATCTTAGACCTACTTACTACTCATAGCTAATACTTAGTAGTCTGGGCAATCACTGCCCTATTATAGTTTTTGTCAGGTTATGAGCCCTGCTAGCACATACTAGTGGAAAGAAACCTCTCCAGAACAACAACTCAACTCTCATGCAATTCCTCAGCACACATCTGGACAACCTCCAGACACTCAGGACTTCTACCATGTTGTCCAATACAGCCTCCGCTAACACTCCCACATGTCCAACCCTAATTGGACCCTCAAACTTCGACATTTGGAAACTCTGGATCACAGCGAAAGTTTGGAGGGAGAAAGTCCTAGGCATGGCCCTGGGAACTGACACCTGTCCAATCACATCCCTCAGTATCCCAGGTACCACCACCGCTGTACCTGTTCCTGCCATGTCCCCCAGCGTTCCTGGTCCCTCAACCATCTCCCCTACCTTATCCAGATCTCCGACTATCTCCAGCACAGCCACAGCAGAGGAAGTCCAAAAATGGATGGAGCAAAATGAGAGAGCGCATGGAATCATTCAGGACAGCATCAGTGATGCCCTCTTACTCAAGATGGAGATGCATACCACTGCCTGGGACCTCTTTGACACACTCCTATCCATTCACCAAGTGTCAAACCTCACCTCCACATTCTATATATTCCAACAGCTCTTCAACTCTGCATGGTCCAGAGGCTCCGCCATCTCTGAGTACATCACGTCACTCTGCACTTTGGAAGCCCACCTTGCCCGAATGAAGTTCATGGTCAACACCAGACTCCTTGCCTTTGTCCTCCTAAACTCCCTTCCAAAAACTCTGGAATGGAACATGTTTACCTCCTCCATCATCAACACTATCAAAGATAGCAAACTCACTTTTGATGCCATGGAAACCCAGATCACCTCAGAGGAGGCACACCTCAACCCTTCCAGACCCTTGGACTCTGCCCTCAAAGTCTCCAACAAGTCCTCTGCTCGTCCACCCAACTCCGCCACCTGGTGCGAGCACCACCAACAGTCCAGACACAGCTCCGATGACTGCTATGCCTATCAGTGTTGGACAAAGGAGCTGAGAAAAGGAGGAGTAAAGAGATGGGAAAAAAAAAGGAGAAAGCAAATGCAACAGAGGACACTCTAAAGGTTACCCCTAAAACTCCGGAGATTGTGAACATAGTTACCGAAGGTGTATCAAAGTCATTAATGACATGCATTCTTGCCTACTTGTCGTCTGAACCCAAGGCCAGTGGGAGAAATACCATCATCATCAACTCTGGAGCTACTTTGCACATGGTCCCACACAGATCCTGGTTCTGGACTTACTCCCTGCTGGTTCCCCCTCATCCCATTGCTTTCGGAGACAACTCCACCACCTCTGCTATCGGAATCGGAACTGTGGCACTCTTCTCCACCATCTCTGGAAAGAAGTATAAAATCATCCTGACCAACATCCTACTCATTCTGGAGTTCTGGATGTCTCTGATCTCTGCAAACTGCCTCTCCACTGCCAGACTCTCCACCATCTTCCCAGCTAGTTCCAGCACATGCTACATTCGAAAGGGAAGAACTCTGGTCCTCATTGGAACTCATCAACAGGGGCTATATCATGCCAATGTCATCCCAGAATCTCTGAAGGAAGCAGCGCATGCTGTGGTGGACATAAACCTCCTCCACCAATGCATGGGACACATCTCCGTAGTGCAGATTGAACACATGGTCAAGTGGGGACAACTCCAGGGGATCAACATCCTCACTGAACCTCTGTCCTTCTGTGAGGCCTGTGACCTCAGAAAGATGAATAAGCTCCTGTTCAAACTCCTAGAGGAACCCCATGCAACCCGAGCACTCCAAATAGTCCACACCAATATCAGAGGTCCAATAACTCCTCAATCCCAGGAAGGGTACAAGTACTGGATTATCATCATATACAACTTCTGCCACTTTCCTTGGATCTACTTCATGAAACACAAGAAGAAAGCACTCCAGATTTACAACCACTGGAAAGTCGACGTCCAAACACTCTTCCACATGGAGGTCAGACAAGAGAAAATTTCCAATGCTTATGTGGACTTCATCCAGAGCGACAGAGGAGGGGAATATATCAATGAGGCCTTCTGAGAGCAACTCAAAAAGGACAGAACTCTGCACAAGACCTCCGCTCCATACACTCCAGAGAAAAACAGGTTAGTGGAGCAGATGAACCAAACACTATCCCTCCTTGCAAATACCATGCTGGAGGAGTCCCAACTCCCAAAATCCTTCTGGGCAGATGCCATGGCCACAGCTGCCTACATCACTGCATGAAGTCCGATGACCGCACTCCACGGAGAAAACCCCTATCAAACTCTATTCCGCCGACATGTCGATCCCACCTTTTTCTGCCCTTCAGCTGCCCCACCTATGCTCACATACCGAAGGAACAATGTGGAGGCAAATTCTGCTCCCACGGATGGAAGTGCATCATGATCGGTTACACTTATGGCCAACAAGCCTACAAGCTCCTAGATGTTGAACATTGGACAACCATCTCCAGTCGGCACATCACCTTTGACAAGACTGGAACCATCTCCACATGCAACCTTGCCCTGTGGAATGTCCCCACTGTCGAGGGACAGTGGGAGTGACTACTTCCAAGGCAATGCAAAGTGGAGAATGAGGATGTGGAGGAAGAAAACCTGGAACTCAGAACTCTGGACCTGCATGGTGAAAAGATACAAAGTCCCTTCCTAGTGCTAGGAGGTCAGAACTGAGTTAAAAGTGTTTAGAAGGGGTGCAATATTATTGACCCAGGAGGGATTCCGTGTGAGAAGATATAAAGAAGGGGGAGTCTATTGGTCCTAGGGAGGTGTTGGTGTGAGTGTAGCATACTTTCCAAGGGGTTTCCAAGAAAGAAAATGGAGGGGGCGGTGCGGAATGAGAGGGTTTAAGTGTTTTGAGGATCATAGGGGTGTCAGTACTTGTGTTGTTTCATCCAGGTCTTACATGCATCTGACCTCAAGTCCGTGGTGACAAAAGATGAATTTCCAGAAACTAAGTACAGACTTTTATAGTGTGGAGATTCCTGCGATGGTGTCAAACCAAGTCCAAACATAAGGTACGAGCCAACAGAATGGTGGAAGTACATATAGTGCAGCTCAGAGACTTTACCTGCTCAAAATAATGCAAAAAAAGAAAGGGAGAGAAATAAAAGGCTTACTGGTGAGATGGATGGGACTGGAGGACATGGACATGGGGATCTGTAGAAATGTGGATGGTCCATGGTGCACAAGTAGCAGACATCACACAGATATGGGTGCATTGTTAATGTTATGATCTGTGGTGTTTTTGGTGAGTCCAGTAGACCAAAGGAATTTCTGGGGATTGGCAATTGTGATTGTAGGAACAGTGGGAGTCGACTATGCACCTACAGATGCCCTGGAGGTACAATGACCACTGAGTCCTACCATCAACAACCTCGCACACTGCTTCAAGCAACTCCACATGGACCTGCCACTTGCTCCTGCTCCTGCTCCCACTCCTGTCCAACCCCGACCTCCATCTCTGGAAAGACCTGCACCAGCCCAGATCATCTCCAGAGTTTAGAGAAGCAATCAGCAACACCAACAAGCTGACCAGAATCAGGACTACCAACGGACCGTAAACGAGGATGCCACAGAAGGGCTCAACACCATGGTGGACAACAACTGGAACCCACAGCAGAAGCTCTGGAATTCCCAGGAGCCTTTACAGCATCCACAGAATCCCTTGAGGACTTCATCTTTGCAGGTGCAGCCAACTCCAAGTCTGATGCATCCCTCCCAGGGAAAATCTGGAAAGCCTACGCAGGGCCTGATGCAGATTGCTGGAAGTCTGCAGTTGAGGAAGAGCTCCTAAACCTCAACTCCAATCATGTATATGAGACCATCCACATTCCAGAAGGTATCACTCTAATAACCTCCAAGCCTGTCTTCTGCATTAAGCACAACCACACCGGAAATGTTGAGCATTACAAAGTCCACATCATTGTGCGGGGTTTCACTCAGAAGGAAGGAATTGATTACCAGGAAGTATTTGCCCCTGTAGCAAACCTAGATTCCATCCAGACCCTTGTTGCCCTCACTACCAAAGATGACTTCGAGCTCAACCAAATGGATGTCTCCACTGCTTACCTCAATGGAGAACTGGAGGAGGACCTCTACCTGCTTCCTCTGGATGGAGTCCCTATCCAACCCGGTTATTGCTGGAAACTCCGGTGCTCCCTCTACAGACTCAAGCAAGCTGGGCAGACTTGGAACAAGACGCTAGACAAGAAGCTCAGAGAACTCAGATTTGCTCACCTCAATGCAGAGACGTGTCTCTATGACTTCTGGAAGGAGGGGCAAGTTTGTTTTCTTGTTGTTTATGTGGATGATCTACTCCTAGCAGCTTCATCCAGACAGTTCATGAACTCCATCAAAGCCAAACTCTTGGCAGCCTTCAAAATGCATGACCTCAGAGAGGCCAAATACATCCTTGGGATCAAGATCAACTGGGACCGCAAACTCCACACGATCTCCTTGTCACAGTGCCAGTACTCCTGGACCATCCTAGATCACATCAGAATGACCACCTGAAAACCAGTCTGGACTCCGATGGCACACATCCCAGCTCTCTGCCACAGATCCAGAGAATGATCAGATCCTCCTGGAGATGGTTATTGAAGGCCGGAATGTCTCCTATCTCACCATCATCAGCTCCTTGATGTATCTCATGCTCGGAACACCCCTGGACATCACCTATGCAGTTGGAACACTCAGCCAGTTCAGCACTGCACCAAAGCAAATGCACTGGGAAGCGGCAAAACACGTATTCCAGTACATCCAAGCTACCAAGGACATGGAACTCCACTTTGATGGCTCCGAGGTGTCCATGGACATGGACTTTCAGGGGTACTCCGATGCAGGTTGGTCTCAGGACCCGGACAACTCCCGCTCCACCTCTGGATTCCTTTTCCTCAGCAATCATGGAGCTATCTCCTGGTCCAGTAAACAGAAGACCATGGTCGCGCTCTCCATCACGGAGTCGGAGTACACTGGGCTTAGTCTTGCTGGACAACATCTCACATGGCTTTGAAGCTTCTTTAAAGAGATCGGACATCCACAAAAGGGGCCAACTGTCCTCCACTGCAACAACCAGGCTGCCATCATCCTAAGCTGTGATCCTCAATTCCAGGTGCAGACTAAGCACATCCAGCAGAAGTACCACTTCATCCAAGACAACCTCATTGGAAAGGGAGAAGCTGTCATCCACTACATTCCTACAGATGACATGGTAGCAGACATCCTTATGAAGCCTCTCATTTGAGAGCAGCACTGGAAATTTGTTCACAGCATAGGACTACAAATGCACTTGAGTGGGAGTGACAAAATACAGTGAACTCCAGAACTGGAACATCAACTCCACACTTCCGGAACATCAGAGTCTGTACCTCCACTCTGCCACCAGGTGAAGCTGCTTGGAACTCATGCAGACTTTTATCATATCTCATCATCCTTTTCTTGTCATCGCTCTGGAGTGTCCAGGGACACTCCACCACTTCCTTACATTGCTTATTTCCATTTCCTTGTTGTTCCTGTTCCTATTCCCCTGATTCTCATTAGTGAGCACTTCTCTACCCACTCTGCTACATGCATATACTTAGTTTTCACTTCAGATTCCCCAGTCGTTCTTTGCCCTTCCTTGGCAGCGGCTGAGGTGAGTTTGCTTAATACCTATTTACTACTCCTAGCTAATCCCTAGTAGTCTGGGCAATCACTGCCCTATTATAGTTTTTGTCAGCAACTGGACCAGGTTGCCAGTTGCCTGGTTTTGGAAATCAAGGACTGAACCAGTTGCAACTGGTCCGCACAGCCACAACCAAATTAGGGTAATTCCCCCTATTTTTCCTGATTTATGTGGAGTTTTTGAGGGTTATTGAGGTTATAAATTACATAAATCAACAGTTTCACCTGTATTTATCAGTTGCAACTGGTTGCAACCTATAAAAGTCCAGTCTAAATGAAATCCTCAATTTCAGAAACTAGTTTGGGTTCAGTTGCAACCAAAAATGGTCACAAGACTTGACTGAACTGGACTTTTGAGCACTACTTGAGCAGCATGCTCGGGGGTGCTTGCATGTTGTCTGCATCTTCAATGCCTTGTGGTTGGTTCAATGTGTTGGGTAGTGATGGAGGTGGTTGGAAATAAAGGAGTGGTGGTGGTGGCTCTGGGGGTATTCTGGGTGAGTCCTTGTCCTCCCCCTTGATCTGCACTCTCCTGTGCATTTCTTCATCCTCCTGATTCATCTTCACTGGCCTCATCCATGCCCTTGTCCCTTCAACCTCGCCATTTGGTCCATGCATGGTGTCCTTTGCCATACACATTCACATTGTGCCATTGGCCTGTGCATGTACTATTTGTGCACCTCTGGGCACCTTGTTCCCCCTTGAGCAATGTGCTCTGGGGTATGTCTTCATTGGGTGGTTGGTTGCTGGCTGGGGCTGTGATATTATTCATGGTGTTGTCATCTGGGGGTTTGATTGACCTTGCTGGCTGATGGCTTTTGCCACCTGCATTTGGCCTTGGGTTTGGGTTTGGGGCAGTGCCATCACTCAGCTTGCTACACCCTTGCTCCCCCTCAAGCAACATTCTCTGAGGAGCATCATTGTCTTTTGCAGCCTTGCCTTGCTGCTGGTGCAATGTGCCCACTGGCCATGTGGGCTCAGCGCTTGTTGCATTTGGGTTTGTAGTGTCAGTGGCTGCTTCTCCAGCCACTGGGTTTGCTGCCTGGGGATTTTGGGCACAACTGATGTACAATGGACTTTGCTGTCCTCACTATTATTGTCCTTTGGGCTGCTCAGGACTGTAAGGCTTATGTCACCAGCACATGGGTCCACAATGCCTTTGCCCAATCCTTTCACTGCAACTTTGCTCTTGCAAGTTCTTCTGGCTTCCACCTTCTCCCCTCTCTCCCTCAACTGTTTTCCCTGTGTGCTTTTCACTGCACATTTCAGCTCACAACACTTCGTGTTGCAGTGTTCTTTGGCTCTTGTGCCCTTGGGCATGTTCTTGACTGTTCTCCACAACTAGTTTTGCTGCAGCTTCAAGCTGCCATTTTTTATCTCATCCATTTCACCACAGATCTTTATGCATGTAGGGAAGGAAATGCAATTTCTAGTCACACCTACTAGCTAAAGAAGGAATTACATGGATTGGACTCGCCAATGTTGAGTTATGTCACTTAAGCTATTTGTCAGCTCCAATGAAACCAATTCTGACCAATGCTGATTTTGGACTTATTTCTCATTGATTCAAGAGGTGTGCGTCAGTAAAGTCTAAGACACTCACATGATAAAGAATCGAGGGGAGGGGGGGGGGGTTGTTACCGTTACGGTCACTCAGAAATATAACTACATATAGCAGTTTTGTCACGCTTTTGAATTTTTATGATCGGGACCAGGAAACCCCTCACAGCTAGCAGAGCGCATGAAATACAATGAATCTATTGAAACGGACTGTGAAGCATTGTGAAAATGCTCAAACATGCATGAGAAGTACGTGAGAAGTCATAGAGAAAGGGCAGATGTCATAAAGCGTAGCATGACCATACTACTAGTCAGTGAGAAAACACATGCAGCAAAATCATTCTTGTTGCCCCCTCTTTGCCATTGTGAACTTGTCCATGTCCGCCTTGTGTTTCTGAGTGCGTGCATTCGAGGGTGCTATGTTTTCCTTGGCCTGAATGTTCATGAATGGTGCGTGGGAAGGTACGTCAGCCTTCTTTTCTTCAAGAACTGTAAGAGTGAGTGAGTCGTAAAAATTTTCTGGGAGGGGGAGTCCATGCGGTTTCGCGGGGTGTGAGTATTCTCGGTGTTTTGAAGATAAATGCGCCTCCATGTTGTAGCGCCAAACTGCTGGTCACGTCTCCATATCTTGCCCACTGTGCACACAAAGTCGACAGATGACAGGGACATTGCGACATGGGTTGGTGTTGGACCCTTTGGTTGCGGTGCCATATTGGAGAGTTTTTTTGCATGGACAATTGATGGTGCAAGTCAGGCCCTTGGCCATCTCCTTGATTGTTGGTTCGCAGTCACCAGTCGCTGGTCCACCACAATATCCACAGGGATTCAAGTTGATGATGGGATTGGGGACGTCCTCAATGATGCCACGTGCCACATGCAAGACGTGGATGCCCATGTGAGTGCGAAGATTGATGGTCTCCTTCTTGCAGACAGGGCACTCGCTTGTGATCGCCTTGCCTTTGGTGATGTTGAGGCGTTTGGTGGCAGCAGCGCATACCAGGACCTTAGATACTGTGTAAAGTAAATCAGCAACTCCGCATGATTAATAAAACAGACATGAAACATACCGTCTTTTGCATGATACGGGAAAGAGGCCTGTGCAACCCTGACTGTCGCAATCATTGTCAAGGTGACCTTGTGATTATTTATCCTATCCCAGAGAAGGGAGATGGCGGTTTGTGTTGCATCATCACTTAATGCCCACGTCGAGTCGTTAGAATTGACTTCAGTGCATTCACAGGGAAGGAGATGGTCAGATGCCTTGACCACAGATGGATTCACAAGCTCTACAAGGTAGCCGGGCACTGTGATGGACATGACACGGCTGGTGGTGATATTCGTTCCTGGCATGGGGGAGGAGGTCTTGATGTAGCCCCCATTCCACACCCAAAGTGGATTAGATGTAGACGAAGAGTGAGATGAAGGGAGGAGGGTCTGAACATCGCCACTTAGCTTCACAACCGCACGTGGATTCAACAATGTATCAGTTTTGATGGTCCCATGAGCAACCCCATTGTCTGAGATATGAGTAGTGCATGTGAGGGCAAGAGTGAGGGACTTCTCGGGAGTGCACACCAGGGCAAGGAAAAGGTCCCCCACAACAAAGCTATTGCTGTGAAGGATATTACCGGCATTGAGATCACCAAACTTCTTATTCACCGGTGTGAAGCCCCGTACACGAAGAAGTCAAAGCTGAGACTTGGGGGTGAATTCCTTATTGATGATGAGGTGGACGACACTCACTTTGTGAACTGGCTTCCCTTCAACAATGAGGTAGTCGCATGGACGAATCCCGGGACCCTTGGGAAGAGTAGGGGTACTGGGAGTGCTTGTGAGCTTTATGTATTCATCTGCATTGTCATCAGGGCAAGTGTCATCAAATACTTCACCGATGGCTTCTTCGAACGTGAGGGGAAGCTTGTCTCCCTCCTCTCCGCTGTCACCTTCTTTGATAATTGGAACGGGAGCTGTCGGTGAAGGACTGGGGATGCTGATGTCTTCCAATTCTGTGTCATCACCCTCTTCATTGATGCTCAGGTACCTTGCCTCTCCAAAGACGCACAACATGTTGATTCCCGACATTGAGGTAAAATGGTTGTTGAAGTCATATGCAGAGGGATGAATCTGGGATGCCTTGAGGATGTTGAGCGCTTTGTTTTTGCCTTGATTCCAAGAAGTGGGCAGGTTGCAGTGACCAACAACGGTATCGCCGACCCAGTGTGCACGGCTAATGTGGTCGACGCCTTCAGCACGTGAGAGATTGAGGCAGCGATGTCCGGTTACAATGTCAGGCTGGCGAGCAAAGACACCCCCGATGTCCTGTGCAGCACCGAGATGGCCCAATGCCTGTCGGTAGTTCACAGAATTGTTATGTCCCTGTCATCCATAGAAAGGCAAACTCAAGCTCAAGCGTGTCATCTCCTAGGTCAAGAAGGGAGAAGCACTCTGCTGAGTCAAGTTCTTGCTGTTTAGCAATGGTGAAGATTGCGTTCTTCACCATACTCTGAGAGTCGTAATACAATTGGTTGGGCATCAGGCGATGGCGCTGGTTGCGATAACTTGCATAGAGAAGGTGGGCAAAGCAGCTGAGGTGTATGACTTGCTCTGAGATGGTAAGGTTCACGTTGGTGTATGGCTGAAGGAGATTGTCAAGGATATGTCTGATGATTTTCAAGGCATCAAAGTCGGTGATCTTATCTGCATTAGGGTAGGGGTCATCTGAATTGAGAGCCCACTTGACAGGGTCAATTTGACTGAGTGTGATGACAGCTCGCATCAGTGAGACAGCATGGGGTACGTCCTGGGGGTCATCTGGATATAGGAGCTTGTGGGTGGCAGCTTCATCAATGCCATCTATCATTGTGAGGTAGCGCTTGAGTAGAAACGAGTTGATGCATTGTCCGTTGTTGAGGTACATTACAGCGTGAGAATGGATAAGGGTACAGAATCCTATTGGAGACTATGTCAGGGTTATTCAAGGTGAACTTTGATATAGACTTACTTTTGAAGACGTGCTTGAAATCAAAATCAAGCGTCACTAGGTCATTGCCAGTGTGGAGGTTGAGTCCAGGAAGGTTGGAGAGCATACCATAGAGGGGGGAAGTGATGGGGAGTGTGGTATGAAGAAAGGTCTTATGACCACCTTTCCTTCGTGTTGCATCACCATCAGTAGCGATGAACCATAAGGGCCCCACTCTCTGATCAGCCCCAGTTGCTTTCCAAGCATTGATGAGGGTGTTGAATATAAACTCCATGTCACTGGCATCTTCACTCTTGCAAGTAGGAGCTGCCAAGAGGGGATAGAAACCATCTTTGCCGACAATATGAGCACCCGCAATGGTGACTTCTTTGCTGAGATGCACCGTCTCCGCCTTGAGTGCATTTGTGATGTGTAGTGCTGAGTTGTAAGTATGAAGGACAGGCTCGACTCTATGAGAGTGCGTCCAACACAGCCCCCCAACACTGTTGGGTTGTGGCATGTATACTGCTGCTTCCTCAGCAGCAGTTTCATCAATGAGTAGGCTAACTCCTCATTGTGTTGTGCGTGCAGCATGCTCGAAAGGGACAATGATGACGTCGTGGATATTTTTCTGGACAGTGTCAATGGATATATGGCCAATGGTAGGAGCGATTTTGATAAACAACATCTTCTTTCGGAGGGTTTGCAGAGAGGGGATATGTAGCCTTTGGTTGAGCGCGTATAACAAATTTGCACCCCCTAAGCGGTAGATAAGGAGAGCGAGGTCATTTGCCTCAGTGCTATGACCACGTGGGCGATATCCTGCTTCAAGGGCATCTTCAATCAGCCGTACTATTGCTCGAATACTTGCGCCGTTCTTGAGAGCAATGTGAAGAAGTTTTCGTAGCCAGGGGACATCTGCTTTGGTGAGGGCCATGACAAGCATAGAGTGATCTTCAAGTTTTCCAAGGGTACGTTTGATCTTCTGGACATCATTCAGGCTCTACAATAGATACCATTAGATTGGTATAGTGTCAATAAACTGTATATGACTTACCTGGAGCTTAAGGCCATTTATTTGCTCGATGAGATGGTGGTTATCTTTGAGGAGTTGCAATGGAGTGAGGAGCCCTTTGCACGTATGGGCTTTGTGCTCTGTTGCATTAACAGCCACCGCTTCGACCTTGGGTAGGAGGCTGCTGCAAGGGATACAGGAGATACCATCCTGACAAGCTCTCTTCTCACAATCGAAAGTGTGTGCTGCAAGGACACCGTCAAAAAGCTCGACTGCAAAGGTGAGCTTGTCGACCCCTTCATGCCTGCAAAGCCACAGGAAATGGATCTCAACTGGCAGGTCCAGACTGACGGGCCAGTTTGTTTCGTTGATAACCAGGCCAGGACATGAGAAGAGCGCATGTGCATGAATGGGGGCAAGAACTGAAGCAGGGGAACTGATTTCAGAGTGGACGGATACAAGGGTTGACGACAAAGAGATCTCGCTGCACATAAATATGACAGTGTGTTCGAAAATTAGCTAGTTACTATTATCACATACCTAGCGCTACTGAGGACTGAAAGTGGTTGAGAATGCTGCGGGAATAGCGCACCTACTGCTGCACGAGTGTCCTGAGAGATTTTTCGGGTCTTCATGCTCCCACAAGCTTTCGAGCCAACTTGAGCTTCGAGGTTTGTGAAGTGGCCTGGAATGGAGAGGAGGATGTGAGTCTTGATGCTGGTTTTAACCCAGGTGTCGCACTGCTCATGTGGGCACTGCACCTCCCACACGTTGTTGGAGTTGGCTTGGACCCTGAGAACGTGGTGTTGGTGAAGCTTGAGGAACAATGCCGGTGTTGCCTTGTTGAGAAGCCTGGACTGCTCCTCAGGGTCCAAGGCAAGTCGTTGGATGTACGGCTATATTAAATGAGTCAGTGCCTCGTGCTGTAAGCAATTACCTACTTGAAGAGGAGCCCAAGAAGGAAGGGCTGGGGGCAGAGAAGCCTCGTAAATCTGAGAATCGTGATGGGGCTGGCCAGATTCAGAAGGTCCAACATCATGGAACAAGGGTTCTTCGTAATTGTGCCATCCAATAGAAGGTGCTCACACAGCCACAAGTCATGAAATTAGGATTTGTGTATCGGGCACTGATGAAGAGGTGCTCTCCTGAGTCTCTGAAGTACTGTAGGGGGGATAAGTATCCATTAAGGGTATTGAAAGTAAGGAAAGTCGTCTAATGGTATCTGAAGCGACGAAATGAAGGTAATAGTTCACAAGAACAAGAAGTACTTGGACGCATTGTAGACGAGCAGGGGTTATTATACTCGATCAAGGACTGTGCATCATTGACGAATGAGGCAACAACCTTTTTTACCTACAAAAATGGTTGTTCATCACTTCTTTACTGATCCTTGAGGTTGATGCTGTATATTGACTATCTAGGACTGTTGTAAGTACACAACTATACTGTCTTTACTATGAGGCAAAGGCATTGCGAGGACGTGTTGACGCTCTAGAGAAAGTTCGAGTTGAGAGTTGGCGAAAGTCTAGAATGGACCCCGGGAACTGGTTATGGGGGGGGCTCCAAGAGGGAGTGGGTGTTTGGAATTCTGCGAATGCCTGCCTCTTGCATTGATTGTTGAATGGATTTGTGTAATTATTTTTTTATCTGGAAGGGGAAGCAGGATGTTACATCTCACTCACTGGAAGCATCAAGATCCACAAAGAAATGTGGATGCTACAAGCAAAAGCTGCACAAAAAGCCACAGAAATGAAAAGCCAAGTTGAGGCAACACTATCCACAACTCATTCTCAGCTGTTTTGCATTCCTGTGGTGTGTGTGTGCTCATGGCACTTCTGGGGTGTTGTCAGCAGCTGTGGTGAGGATGGATGTGGTTTCCCATGGTGTGACATTGCTCTGTTTCATAGTTGTAGGTTTCTCAAATAAATTGCTGAGGGTTTTGATGCTTTTGTGAGCTATTTCAAGATGGTGAATTCAACCTTTTAAGGAATGGTGGACAGTTGCAACTATTGCATGTTTGGCAAGACTGTTCTGTGCTCACCAAATTTCAGAGTCGCATTGTCTCATTTTGGTGCCAGTGAGGTACTCAGCAATTTTGGGTCCTGTTAGCACATTTTCAAGTCTTTCTCACCATGCTGACCAGTCTTGGCCATCTGCTGCAAGTATGGGGAATTTGTCATCCATTGCAAGAGCTTTTGAGTCTTCAAGCCTTGAGCCTGGTGAGTGAAAAAATTTCTTCTAGTGTGCACAGGCAGGGCTCATAACCTGTAAGAACCCATGACCCTTGTAGAATACTACAGGACTGTTAGTATGGGTAAATATGTGTAGTATGAATGTACTACTCACCTCAGTGTACTAGTAAGTCACTGAGGCGTCTAACTATGAGATACATGTATAACTAGACATGTGATTAGGTAAATTGACTAAATGTCTACATATTGATTATAATCCAACAGGAGGGACTAAATACGAGTGGGTGGATGGTAACTGCAAGAGTCACAGTATTTAGTTATTAACAAAATACAAAAATAAAACCTGAAATGGCTTGAAATGAGCAAGTGGAGCTAAAAACAAGTGGGTGCAGCTGAAAATGTGCAGGCGGCACTGAATATGAGCTGGAGGACCACTACTGTCCCTGTTCCTGCCACATCCCCCAGTGTTCCTGGTCCTTCAACTGTTTCTCCTACCTTATCTGGAACTCCGATGATCTCCAGCACAGCTACAGCAAATGAAGTTTGGAAATGGACAGAGCAGAACAAGAGAGTGAATGGAATCATTCAGGACAGCATCAGTGATGCCCTTTTACTCAAGACGGAAATGCACACCACCACCCAGAACCTCTTTGATGCACTCCTATCCATTCACCAAGTGTCAAACCTCACCTCCACTTTCTACATATTCCAACAGCTGTTCAACTCTGCATGGTCTAGAGGTTCCACCATCTCCAAGCGCATCATATTACTCTGGACTTTGGAAGCCTGCCTTGCTGGAATAAAGTTTGTGGTCAACAGCAGACTCCTTGCCTTTGTCCTTCTAAGCTCCCTTCTGAAAACTCCAGAATGGAACATGTTTGTTTCCTCTATCATCACCACCATCAAAGACAGAAAACTCACTTTTGACACCACAGAAACTTGAATCACCTCAACCCTTCCAGATCCTTGAACTCTGCCCTAAATGTCACCAACAAGTCCTCTGCTCATCCACACAACTCCAATGACTGCTATGCTTACCAGTGTTGGACAAAGGAGTTGAGGAAAGGAGGAGGAGGAGGAGGAGGAGGAGGAAAGAGATGGAAAAAAAGGAGAAAGCCAATGCAATGGAGGACACTCCAGAGGTTGCCCCTAAAATTCCAGAGATTGCAAACATAGTTACTGAAGGTGTACTCAAGTCTTTAATGGCATGTGTTCTTGCCTACTTGTCATTCAAACCCAAGGCCAGTGGGAGAAATGCCATCATCATCAACTCCAGAGCTACTTCCCACATGGTCCCACACCAATCCTGGTTCTGGACTTACTCCCTGCTGGTTCCACCTCATCCCATTGATTTTGGAGACCACTCCACCACCTCCACCATCATAATTGGAACTGTCAAACTCTTCTCCACCATCTCTGGAAAGAAGTATGAAATTGTCCTGACCAATGTCCTACTCATTCTGGAGTTCCAGATTTCCCTCATCTCCATAACCTCTCCATTGCTGGACTCTCTAGTGTCTTCCCAGCCAGTTCCAGCACATACTACATCTGAAAGGGAAGAACTCCAGTTCTCATCACAACTCATTTACAGGGGCTATATCATGCAAATGTAATTCCAGGATTTCTGAAGGAAGTGGCACATGCTGCAGTGGACATAAATCTTCTCCACCAATGCATGGGACACATCTCCATAGCAGATCAAACACATGGTCAAGTGGGAAAAACTCTGGGGGATCAATGCCCTGACTGGAACTCCATCCTTCTGTGAGGCCTGTGTCCTTGGAAAGATGAAGAAGCTCCCATTCAAACTCCTAGAGGAACCCCCGCATGACCTGAGCACTCCAAATAGTCCACACAGATGTTGGAGGTCTGATAACTCCTCAATCTTGGGAAGGGTACAAGTACTGGATTATCATCATAGATGACTTCTGCCACTTCCCTTGGATATACTTCATGAAACACAAAAAGGAAGCACTTCAGATTTACAAGTGCTGGAAAGCCAATGTCCAAATGCTCTTCCAGATGGAGGTTGGACAAGAGAAATTCTCCAATGCTTATGTGGACTTCATCCAGAGTGACAGAGGGGGAGAATATGTGAATGAGGCCTTCCAAGAACAACTCCAAAATGATGGAACTCTGCACAAGACCTCCACTCCATACACTCCAGAGCAAAATGGGTGAGCAGAGCAGATGAACCAGACATTATCCCTCCTTGCAAATGCCATACTGGAGGAGTCCTGACTCCTAAAGTCCTTTTGGGCAGATGCCATGGCCATGGCTGCCTACATCACCACACAAATTCCAACATCTGCACTCTCAAAAGAAGACCCCTATCAAACACTATTTCACCAACACATTGATCCCACCATTTTCCACCCATTCAGCTGCCCCACCTATGCTCATGTACTGAAGGAACAACATGGAGGAAAATTCCACTCCCACAGACAGAAATGCATCATGATTGGTTACACCTATGGGCAACAAGCCCACAAACTCCAGGATGTCAAACATTGGACAATCATCTGCAGTTGGCATGTCACCTTCAATGAGACCAGAACCATTTCCGCACACAAGCTTGCCCCATGGAATGTCCCCACTGTTGAGTGACAGTGGGAGGGACTATTTTCAAGGCAATGTGAGGCAGAGCATGAGGACATGGAAGAGGAGAACTCAGAATTTGGAACTCTGGACCTGTGCAGAACAGTGGGAGTTGACAATGCACCTCTGGATGACCCAGAGGCACAATGACCACCAGGTCCTACCATTGAAAATCTCACACACCACTTCAAGCAAATCCACATGAGTCTGCCTCCTGCTCCTGTTCCTGCTCCTGCTCCTGCCCCTGCTCCTGCTCCTGTCCACCCCCAACCTTCATCTCTGGAAAGACCTGCACCAGCCCAGATCACAGCTGGAACTCAGAAAAGCAATTAGCAACATCAACAAGCTGACCAGAATCAGGGCTACCAATGGACTGTAAATGAGGATGCCACACAAAAAGCTCAATGCCATGGCAGACAACAACCAGAACCCACAGTGGAAGCTCCAGACCTTCTGGAATTCCCAGGAGCCTTTACAGCATCCATGGAATCCCTTCAGGACTTCATTGTTGCAGGTGCAGCCAACTCCAAGTCTGATCTGTCCCTTTTGGGGACAATCTGGGAAGCCTATGCAGGGCCTTGACAAAAAACTATAATAGGGCAGTGATTGCACAGACTCAGCCACTGCCAAATAGGGGCAAAGAACGACTGAGAAATCCAAAGTGAAAACTAAGTATATGTATGTAGCAGAGTGGGCGGAGAAGCACTCGCTAATGAGAATCAAGGGAACAGGAACAGGAACAAGGGGGAAATGGAGATAAGTGATGTAAGGAAGTGACAGAGCATCCCTGGAGGCTCCGGAGCAACGACAAGAAAAGGATTATGAACTATGATAAAGGTCCGCAAGAGTTCCGTACGAGTTCCAAGCAAATGCTAAAAGTCTGAGCAGATCCACCTGGCAGCGGAGTGGAGGTATGAAGTCTGACATTCCAGAAGGGCAGAGTCGGTGTTCCAGTTCTGGAGTTCACTGTATTCTGTCAGGCCTGACACAGAATGCTGGCAGTCTGCAGTGGAGGAAGAACTCCTAAACCTAAATTCCAATCATGTGTATGAGACCATCCCCATTCCAGAAGGTGTCACCTCAATAACCTCCAAGCCCATCTTCTGCATCAAGCACAACCACACTGGAAATATTGAGTGCTACAAAGTCTGCATTGTTGCATGGGGATCCACTCAGAAGGAAGGAATCAACTACCAGGAATTATTTGCCCCTGTGGCAAACCTGGACTCTGTCCAGACCCTTGTTGCCCTCACCACAAAACATGACTTGAGGCTCAACCAAATGGATGTCTCCACTGCTTACCTAAACAGATAATTGGATGAAGACCTCTACCCACCTTCTCCAGATGGTGTCCCTATCCAACCTAGGTATTGCTGGAAACTCTGGTGCTCCCTCTATTGACTTAAGCAAGCTGGATGGACTTGGAACAAGACCCTAGACAAGAAGCTCAGAGAACTCAGATTTGCTCACCCCAATGTGGAGATGTGCCTCCATGTCTTCTGGAAGGATGGGCAAGTTTGTTTCCTGGTTGTTTATGTGGACAACCTACTCCTAGCAGCTTCCTCCAGACAGTTCATGAACTCTGTCAAAGCCAAACTCTCAGTGGCCTTCAAAATGTGCAACCTTGGAAAAGCCAAATACGTCCTCAGGATCAAAATCAACTGGGACCGGAAACTCCAGACCATCTCCTTATCACAGTGCCAATACTTTCAGACCATCCTAGATCACAGTGGAATGACCACATGCAAACCCATCTGGACTCTGATGGCACACAACTCCCAGCTCTCCACCATGGACCCAGAGAACAATCAAATCCTCCCAGAGATGGTCATTGAAGGCTAGAAAGTCTCCTATCTCACAGTCATCAACTCCTTGATGTATCTCATGCTCAGAACATGTCCAGACATCACATATGCAGTCAGAACCCTCAGCCAGTTCAGTGCCACACCAAAGCAAATGCACTGGGAAGTGGTGAAATGCATATTCCAGTATATCCAAGCCACCAAGGACATGGAACTCCAGTTTGATGGCTCTGAGGTATCCATGGACATGGACTTTCAGGGGTACTCTGATGCAGGTTGGTTCAAGGAAGAGACCTGGACAACTCCTGCTCCACCTCCAGATTCCTTTTCCTCAGTAATTGCAGAGCTATCTCCTGGTCCAGCAAACAGCATAGCATGGTTGCACTCTCCACCATGGAGTTGGAGTACATTGGACTTAGTCTTGCTGGTCAACATCTTGCATGGCTTCAGAGCTTATCCAAAGAAATCAGACATCCACAAAAGGGGCTTACTGTCCTCCACTGTGACAACCAGGCTGCTATCATCCTAAACTGTGAGCCTCAATTCCAGGTGCAGACTAAGCACATCCAGAGGAAATACCACTTTGTCTGAGATGACCTTGTTGGAAAAGGAGAAGCCATCATCTGCTATGTTCCCACAGACAACATAGTAGTGGACATCCTCACAAAGCCTCTCATTTTGGAACAGCACTAGAAATTTGTTCAGGGTATGGGACTATGAATGTGCTTGAGTGGGAGTGACAAAGTACAGTGAACTCTGGAACCAGAACACCAACTCCAGAGTCTTGGAAACCCAGACATTATACCTCCACTCTGCCACCAGGTAGAACCACTTGGAGTCTCAATGTCTGCTCAGAATCTGTCCAGAACTTTCAGACTGTCATCACACTTCATCATCATATTCTTCTTCTTCTTCTTATCATCACTCCTGAGCCCCCAGGAGTGCTCCATCATTACCTTACATTGCTTAACCCCATCTCCTTCATGTTCCTGTTCCTATTCCCCTGGTTATTATTCACAAGAACTTCTCCACCTACTCTGCTACATATATATACTTATTTCTCACTTCAGATTCCTCAGTCATTCTTTGCCCATCTTAGGCAGCAGCTGAGGTGAGCCTATTTCATACCTATTTATTACTCGTAGCTAATACTTAGTAGTCTGGGCAATCACTGCCCTATTATAGTTTTTGTCAAACATATGGCCATGGTGTTTGTGTAGAATTGTTGTTGTTGTCATGGCTGTGCATGGTGTGCTCATTGCATGGTAGCTGTGAGAGTTGTGCATGAGTTACAGTAGCATTAGCACAAGTGGAATATAAATCCTACAGAAATCTAAACTATTAATCTCAATTTCCAACAAACTCCAGGTGGAACCAGTTGCATTTTACCATTTCAGTGGCAGCAACCAGTTTTGACAGGTCCAGTCCCAGTTGCACAATATCCAGTAAATAAAAAGACTGGTTTTGGTCCAGTTGTCAAACCCCATCTTCCAACCTATCCTGTTCTGACTCATTCTGACTCATTCCTATCTCATCCTGGCTTATTCCCTATCATTCTGACACTTTGACTCACATTTTTCTCTACTCTGGTGCTCTGGTGCCCTCTGTGTTTGAAGTAGACTTTCTCATAATGCATAAGGTGATATTGGATAATGCATAAGTTTTTGAGGGAAAATACAGTGAGGTATGGTTGTGTACCTGCCAAAATGCATGCTCATAATGCATAATTCTCATAATGCATTGGATTTTGAGGCTCCCAACAGTATGCATTATGAGAAAAGTCTACTGTACTTATCACCATAGTATATACACCCTACTTGTTTGAATATTGACCAAAGTCACCCCTCCCAACTCTGACCTCTAAGACCTCCACCCAATAACTCAAAGCTAGTCTTCTTGTTGTCACTCTGACCCTCCAACTTACCTCACCCCCTTGGTCCACTACTCTGCATCTCCACATCTCTGCTACTCCATGTCTCCACTTCTCCTCTCCTCTGCTAAATACCTGGACTGAACTCAGGCAAGGGCACAACACATAAGTTGAAGCCAAGTCCATTCTGACAACTCCATGAACTCTGGATGGACTGGAAGAACTGGATTTAATAGCTGTTCTGTTAATGACAATGCAGAGGTAGGTGGACCCCATATGGCTTTGAATTATTCTCACATTGTCTCAGATTTGCAATTAAATCTGACAAAAACTATAAGAGGGCAGGGATTTCTTGGACTCAGTCACTGCCTAAGGAGGGCAAAGAACAACTGAGGAATCAGAAGGGAACAATAAGTATATGTATCTACTGCAATTTGTGGAGAAGTGCTCACTGATGACAGGAGATCAGGAATAAATCTTTGGGAGATAAAGGATCTGGAATAGGAAGTTAAGTCATGTAGTGGAAGATTGGGAATGGTATCCAGACTTGGTAGGATGATGAGATAACAGTCCAGATTGGTTCCAGACAGACTCCCGACAATAAAAAACCATAGGTCCATGCAGACTCCAAGTGATTCTGCACAGAAACTCCAGGTTTCCAAGTTTCTGGGTTTTTATGACTGTGTTCCATGTTTCCAGGTTTCCATGGCTGCATTCTGGTTTCCAAGATTCCAGAGCTCACTGTACTCTGTCACTTCCCTCTACACTTATGGCTGATCTTGACATAGCAAAGGCAAAAGAGGGCCTTACTTCCTGACTAGCAGACATTGCATTGTTATATCTACTTACATCCAGCTTACTGTAAAATTAATATTGCTGTTTCCCAGCCTTCTGCCAGTGTGCTGACAAAATATGCCAGAAAAGTGGAATGAACAGGGATTGAACATGTGGCCTCCAGTGTAGTACAGTGGTGCTCTTCCCACTGAGCTACCAGTTGTTAAAATGCAGGTCCTCCGGGCTGTTCAGAGTTGTCAGAGTGAGCAGAGCGGACTTTGGCTTCAACTTATGTGTTGTGCCCTTGTCCAAGTTCAGTCCAGTATTTACAAAGCGGCGGAGTAACGGCAGAGCGACAGCAGAACAGAGTAGTAAAGGGGTTCAGATGTCAGAGGGTCAGAGTGATGACAAGAAGACTGGCTTCAAGTGTCAAGCAAAGGACTTGGGTTGGACAGAGAGGAGGAGTGATCAAAGTTAATATCTGAACTGAAGAATACAAAATACAAGAGGGGTTTATATACTACAGGGACAAGTAAACACGGAGGGCACCGGAGTGCCAGAGTGAAGTGGAATGTGAGTCAGAGATGTCAAAAAGATAGGATTAAGTTGGGAAGTGTCAGAACGAGTCAGAATCGGATTAATCGGAAGGTGGGATCATTAGATATGTCAAATGTCTGTCAAGTGTGAAGGATGAGGAACAAGGTACGGGAATCAGGGGTAAGGGAGATAAGTGGAAAAGCAGAAAAGCAGACTTGTGATAAGCAGAAAGGCAGAGGTGCAGAAAAGTGGACTTGATAAGGCAAGAAAGGCAGAGTTGGTCCAGAGTAGGCTCCAGAGGAGCAGAGTTGACTTGTCGGGACACAGTATATGACAAGGCCTTGGACAATAATCACCATGCTTGCTATCATTTGACATGTGTTGCTGCCATGAGCCAAAAGTGGCTGTGATTCCCACCATCTGACCAGGTGTCACACACCTGTCACACAATGTGATGCTTGCTGGTTGTGGCCTATCTTATGTTGGATAATTTTTGTCAAATGCTGAGTCAGGGCCTTGAGACTTTTATGGTGTACCCTCTGTGGGTGTTAAGATGCTGAATCCTCCGGGCTGTCTGGAGTTGTTGGAGGCGGAGTGGACGTCGGCTTCAACTTATGTGTTGCACCCTTGTCCAAGTTCAGTCCAGTATTTACGAAGTGGGCAGAGTAATGGCAGAGCGGAGCGGAGTAGCAAAGGGGTTCAGATGTCAGAGGGTCAGAGTGACAACAAGAAGACTGCCTTCAAGTGTTGAGTGAGGGACTTATGTTGGACAGAGAGGAGGAGTGATCAAAGTCGATATTTGAACTGAGGAATACAAATTACAAGAGGGGTTTATATACTATGGGGACAAGTAAACATGGAGGGCACTGGAGTGCCGGAGTGAAGTGGAATATGAGTCAGAGGTGTCAAAGAGATAGGATTAAGTTGGGAAATGTCAGAATGAATCAGAAATCGGATTAATCAGAAGGTGGGATTATTAGATATGTCAAACGTCTGTCAGAAGTGAAGGATGAGGGACAAGGTACAGGGATCAGGGGTAAGAGAGATAAGCAGAAAAGCGGAAAGTGATAAGGTGGGAAAGTGGAAAAGCAGACTTGGGTATAGGCGGAAGGGCGGAGGAGCGGAAAAGCAGACTTAATAAGGTGAGAGAGGTGGAGTTAGTCCGGAGTAGGCTCCAGACGAGCAGAGTTGACTTGTCGGGACACAGTATATGACAGTGGGAGAGTTTGTACTATATTCAAATGTTGTAGATGATTAAACTAAGAGCCCATCTGGACAGCAAATGTTGGTTGGATTTTTGAAAATCAGAGGCTATACTGTCAAAATTATCAATAAATGCCTGGAAATCTGACTTTGATTTTCACCACACCCTATTGGGTTATCAATGAAGTGTGGCTACAGTAGACAGGGAGTGATGCATAATAGAGGGTAATCACCAATGCTTCTTCTTACCACTATTGATCCTCCCCTTCTTACCATTCCATCCCTATTTGATCTATCCATTTCTGCTTTTTTGTGTTTCAAGGCACCATTATTTGTGTTGGAGGTTATCCACAATTAGATAGTTATGTCATCCGCTTTTTAACTACCAAAAGGGGAAATCATAGCCACAGCACAGAAATAGATCACAACCAATGTCAAAACACCTAAAACATATCTAAATTAGGCCGCACTTTTCAACATTTGACATTCCCACACTTTTTCAGGCTGTAGCAACTCATTACTCCACAACACCTTATTGGCCCTTATCCTAAAGTGTCATAATATACTATATAAATTCAGTAGAGCATAAACTACCGCTTTTTTGTGTTATTTGTAGAATACCCAGCAATAGGCTGGGGTGCACTGTTGAAGAATCTTCAAACTCAGCCTGTGGCTGTAATGTGGCTGTCAACCACTACTCCCAGAATATTTACATTCTAGGTATGTACACATATGGACTACCTCCTAGCTGTATGCTGCATTCTTACTTACTTACAGCTGTTCCCTGCCTTCTGTACTTGAGTTATATAGTCATATATTTTCTTACATAGTCTAGAACATAATTGGCTGCATAAATGAGCCACTGAAGCACTGTATCTGAATGTAATTGACATATGATGAAACAAAACAAAATCAGTTCACACTTTGGATATTCCAGACATATGTGCTAAGCAAATACATAATTAGACATGGATAATATATAGGTAAAACATATCAGAAGCCCAGGTCATGTACATAGCCCCTTGTAATGTTATGCTCACATGTCCTCCTAACCCTCTTTCAATTTTGGGAGGCTGAAGCAGTGGTCTGACAGTTTAGGCAACAATATCTAGTGATATACAGTGGCTCAAAAAACTGTCTGCATGTCTAGACATTTTTTACTAAACACAATATCATTTGATACCACCTAACCCTAACCTTAAAATATGAGTGTATTGAATACAGTACCTACTCTTGGCTTTCTATTGGTCCAAGGATCAAGGTTTTTGGATGAGGTTTAATGAAATGGCAGCCATTTCAAAATGATGACTCATTTGGACAGTTTTTTTGACTTGAAGTTTTGGTTACATATATTAGACCCTAGCATGCTGTAATATGATTACATACATCTTGCATATAGGTGGAAATGCAGAGTAGGCTTTGGAGGAGTGAAGTTGACTGGCATGACACAGTATATGACAGGGGCCAATGAAAGGAGTGAGCCAACATCAGCTGAAAAATGCCACTCCCAACAATAAAAAATAAAAATAAAAATGTACCTTGAGATATCATCAGGGAAATGGTGAAGAAGAGATAACCCATTATATTGGTCATGATGCTGATAATAATGGTATATCTGACATTATAATCCAATATCATCAGCATCATGACCAATATAGTGGATTATCCCTTCTTCACCATTTCCCTGATGATTGTTTCCAGACATCATTGTGATTCAAGGTGACACCTACTTCCTGATCATCACCCCAAGTAAATCCTGACATATTTTTGATATCCACAACTGCATGGTATGCAGATTTGAGCTATCAAACATAAGCCAATTGAATAAGTGATTCAATTGATTTCAAGATAAGCCACATACTGCTGTCCATTTGCTCCTGCCAATATCACCTGCCTTCTCTGCACCTAGTGCCTCTGGCAATTTTTTCTTCAGGAGAGTGACAACTTCATTGAATGTGGCCTTCCTCAGAATTCCATCACCACTTGCTGAGAACTGGGAAAGCAGAAAATCAACAAAAGCTGTTTCCTTGTCTAGAATCCACTTGGCAGAAGGTTTTCTGCTCTTCCTCAGGATTGTTAGATAAACTGTACTTTTAGAACAAAGTGAGTGGATGGAGGCCTGACTATTCCTGTACTTTTTGGAGGCATCAGACTCAGACAACATACTCATGACAAAAACTATAATAGGGCAGTGATTGCCCAGACTACCAGAGATTAGCTAGGAGTAATAAATAGGTATAAAGGAAACTCACCTCAGCCGCTGCCAAAGAGGGGCAAAGAACGACTGAGGAATCTGAAGTGAAAACTAAGTATATATATGTAGCAGAGTGGGCGGAGAAGCACTCACTAATGATAATAAAGGGAATAGGAACAGAAACAAGGGGGGAAATGGAATTAAGCAATGTAAGAAAGTGATGGAGCGTCCCTGGAGGCTCAGGAGTGATGAGATGCAATAAGAGTCTGTGTGAATTCCACATGGATTCCGAGCAGGTGCTGAAACTCCGAGCGGATCTGCTGCCAGGTGGAGCAAAGGTATGAACTCCAACATTCTGGAAATGCAGAGTTGGTGTTCCAGTTCCGGAGTTCACTGTATTTTGTCAACTCAGACAACATGGTGGTAGGTAAGCGATCTCCCAGATTCACTGACCATATCATGTGCATTGGTCATGTTGAAGTTTGCTTCTCAAATTCCACCAACATTCACTGTCCAGATAGGCTCTTAGTTTTGACACTAGGTTCATTTGCCAGATTCGTTAATCCAGGCGAAATATGTCAGCCAATTTCTCACCAATTTGTTCGACAGACAAAGTGGTCATTACCTCCGGTGTTACTGGGTGAATGTAACACTTCCTAGCCAATACTTGGTCATTTCTCCAGAAACATCAGAAAATCCCCAGTTAATTTTTCCCCGTTGATTTCCTGTATGATACAATGGCGGCTTAATGCACCGTGCCGTGTTTCGAGCAATCTAGAGCATTTGAGTATGTTTTGAGGGTGAGTTGATTTTTCATCCAACTACTGTTACCAAAAGTGTATTGTGACTGTAACGTCACACCTGTAAGTAAGTTCAGGTTCGAGTACCAGTGGGCTTGCACTAGGTCGTTCTCTGTCCATACGACGCCAAAGAGGTGGACTCCTTCCACGAATTATTTTCTAATCTCGTCCGCTCGGAGGGATCGTTCCACCAATTTTTGCCAACTTTTTTCAACGGCTGAAAACCACCCTTTGCCACTTGGTCGCACTCTCGTTTCCTGTATGTATGGTCTTATTCCGTTGTCATTTGGTCGTCATCCACCGAGCGCTTCAAAATGCTTGTAAATTTCATTCGGACTCACTATTACCTCCTCACAGTCCTTCCCGCATCTTCTGCTGGATATATCCTTCAGCATGTCTGAATCTCCCGAAGAATTGGATTCCGCCGAGGAACTGAATGACGATGGTCAACTTACAATACGCATCCCAAATCCCAAGATGTATATGGCTCGTCAGTCGCAGTGGAAAGGTCGTCGAGGGAAGCCGCGCTGTGACCATTGTCGTACGAACAATCTGAAGGTAAGATTTCCTAGCAAGGTCTATTGATGGGAAGGTGATGGTTGTTTAGTGTGACAGAGTCCTGCCAATGTGTAACCATTGCTCCTGGGCTAATGGAAGGGAATGCGGATACACACCTCTACCCACACCCGCACATCGAGGCATCCCCAGGTGCGATAGATGTCGTCTGCGAAACCTTAAAGTGAGTTTTGCATGTATTGTTTATGCTGCATGTCATTAAGGCACATTAGTGTGATCGTAATCTTCCGATCTGCAACCATTGTGCCGAAGAGGGAGACGTTGAGTGCAACTACACCCCTAAAAAACGGCACAAAGTTCCCTCAGACCACGGTGCAGTTCGTGACAAGCAGATGGCACCTTATGGTACGAAGACAGCTTCGTTTTTGGTTTCCGACATGCCATCCGCGGAAGAGTCCCCGTCCTTTTCCAGCAATGGCCACGGAGACTCCGCCGATGGCCACAGTTTTTATGGACAAAATGTGGCGTCGTCGTCGCATTCTCATGATCCAAAGGGATCTCTACCAAATTGCCATCTGGGAGGCGAATCATCGCAACATCCTCATTCCAAAACCCCTGATTCTAGTGGGCAGCCCTGGGCGTCAACCTCGTCACTGCTCAGCTCTCCCCGCCAACTGCACATCTCCAGCCGGATATCCTTTATTTCACATTCTTTTCCTTCTGATCAAGGGATGATCGTAACAAAACCACTGGTGGAGTCCTGGGCGCACCCCTTGTTTGCGCCACTCCCCGATGTCATTATCCAGAGAATCAGCAATATCAACTCTGTTGAAATGCCGAATCGGGCACTCTTTGAAGACACATTTTCACGATTTTTGGACAGTTTACCCTTCGAGTTACTAGAGACAGCAGCATTCACCCCAGAAGTTTACGCCGCTATTTGCCGTTCTTTGTCGGGCAATAACTCAGAGGATCTTTCCGACCATCTGCGGATGTGGACAGTTTTTCACCACGTGCGACTGGGGTCCGAAAGGTATCATCTACTGTTAGTCCCGCGGGATGCAGTGTTCCCGCTCGAAGCTACGGAGGAGGAGAAGCTCCGGAGAGATTACACCGATCATATCGACAGCTACTCCAAAGACTACAGGGAAGCTTCGTTAACTATATCACCCTCCAAGCCAGATATCGTTAATCATGATTTTGGTGGATTTGAGTGGGCAAGAGCCTTCGAAAGGATACCCGTACGCAACCAAATATATGACATCCTTGTATATGCGCATCGCGCTCATGGCTCCTCTACATCCACGCTCTTCGAAACACGGCGTATCGGAATGGTAAGCTTTTGCTGCACTTAGTTTATTTTATTTTATTTTACTTTTAATTCAGGCAACAATAACTTGGCCAATGGTAGAGATATTTATACGGCTGTGCCCATTGTGCACTCTGCGGAACAAATCAATTTTTTCACATTCCATCAAAACCGATCCTCAGTATGGTGTCTCCAACGATTGGGGGGTTTGCTAGGCGATCAGAAGACAGCTGAGAGGCGTGGTAATTCGGCTAGCGACGTAGCTCAGCGCTCAGGACTACGACACCTATGTGCGGAATATCTCGTCGGATTTATGGCAGCATCTTTTGTGAGTATGGCATGATGAGGAATCACAATAATATGTAAAGCTCTAAGGATCAAATTGCATCTAAGTAAGGGGGGAGCACAAGAACGATCCAGGCGTTGTGCCGATGGTGATCGCGCAAGGTAATCAAAAGCGCTGGACAAGTGCAGTGACATCATCGATCCACTTATCATCCATTTCTAGAGTTAGATTGCGCGAAGCCAGTTCAGTGTTTCCCCCACCAATGGCATCGCGTAGGAGGTCAAAGGCAAGGTTTCTTGGAACCCCAGTCTCTTTGCGTTTCCTTAGAGATGTGCCCACAATGTTAACGAATCTATCCGCCAAATCCTGCCCTGAGTGCACTGCGCCAATGCTGTCGTATAAGTCAAGAAGCCCGTCGGAGGATAAGACGAGGAAGGATTCGCAAGCGGTGTTTGTTCGATCGATAACGTAATGGTGTACGTCTGGTATGTCTGAAATGTATGGGGGAGTCAAGATACGTCCAGTGTATTCTTCTACCAGTGGAGAGGCGATCCAATCTGGAGTATATCCCCCGAAAACTCGGCGTGTGTAGATAGCAGGAACCTTCAGCCATGTATCTCCGATTGCTGCATATCAGATTGTAGCTCAGTTCTTGCGAAATACAGACCCCCTGAGTGGCATACCTCGTGTGGGTGATAGGTAACCCACAACCCTGTTGTCCGAGACACACCGTTTCTCTCCTGGATGCTCGCGCATGATACGCTGGCATTCCGATGGATTATTACCATTATGCAGACAATTTACAATACCCGCTGACCACTCTCCAGGTGACCGTTGCCTAGCAAGGACTGCAAATTCGCAATGAGCAGGAGGGCGAGACACGCATAGAGGGGTAAATAGCCTCATACCTGCCTGTGAGTCCCCCAAGTTGGCAATCCATAGATTTCTCTTGAGCGGATCTATGAGAGAGAGAATGACCGTGGCGCCCTGTGTACACCGTGCAGATATGGTATCCCACTCTGACCCGTGGCGCTGGATGTAGTCCCTGAGCTGAACATCGCTCATGCTGGCAAGCTTGTCACCAGGAAGGAAATCAAAGAGATCTGAACGAATTGAATCGTCCAGATGTCTTATGGCGTTTGAAAGGACCTCCGAGACTAGTTCAGGACTAGGCACCGCATCTGAAGAGCTGCTAAGAAGCGCCTGGAGCGAAATTCTAATCATGGAAGGAAGTCGCTTGTAAACGAAGTTCACGGCCTCGTGTCCGCAGTGGCCTGCCAGAAACCAGGTCAGGACAATTACAGACATTCAATGGGGTCGAGTACCGTCATATACAGCATTGTACTGCCAAGCACCTCCATGCAGGTCCCACTCCTCAACGCTGTATCGGTCTTGATTGGGGGATATATGCTCAGAACACGGCTGGAAGGTAACGCTGTCAACGGTGTTTGACGAGCGGGGGTCGCACATTCGCCGTAGTTCGTTGTTAACTTCACTCTCTGGGAGCATATGGTAGGTCCAGCGTTGCTTGCCGCCACGACCAAGGTCGGTCGTGCAGAAGTCCTTGACCTCCTCCAAAGCTTGGAGATTTTCAGTGGACGTAGCTGCGGAGAGACTGATAACGTTGTAAATCATCTGAAAAGAAGAGCTGGTTAATGGTTGGTAAGTGCACTCAAGGAGAGGATGATGATGATATAGTGGATGGATCTCGGAGGGTTTTATATGCATCACCGATGATTTTCGTAGGACCCCGACCCTGGATCATGCGGGAAAACAGATGTCTTTAATCTTCGACGCGAGAAGTGCCTCAACGTCCTCCTCGGTGGTCATAATTTGGCATGCAAATAGCCTTCCAGAGCTGGCACAGAGCGGGACCTGTGAATGAAATTGTGATGCCACCTAGCCTAAGAAACCACGACCTGAACAGTCTCGACAGCATGCCAGTGAGCAGGGAACTCGAAATATTATTAGATGGTTTGCACAGAGCTGCTCGACGAACAATTCGCTTGGAGCTGTCCGGTATACGTACGTGCACAGTATTAACACAGTTGCGTCAAGGTGGCATGTCCTACATATTTATCTTGTCAGACACAAATCAGATCTTCAGACATGACGAAATGTTTGAAATCAAAGAACAGAAATGAAGAGGGCGTGGTGTGCTCCCAGCGTCGTGGTGCTTCCTCATGTCTGGCACCGGGCGACTGTTGCCGTCCCTTGGGCCAAGTGTGCCACGCTGGACGAAAGGCCTGTGATTATTTCCACGGTATTTGCCTGAGATGGACCGAAAGCTTGTTAGCGAAGGCCCAGCGACAGTAAGATGACTCTTATTATCGAACTCGCCGTGGAGTCTCGGAGTTGTTCCCATGAACCTGTAACTTGCTGATGAGTCTGCTTTGAAGTTCTTCCCACCAAGCCTGGGATGTGCGGATGATCCCGAACAGCAACACCGGGGGCAAATTCCGATGTTCCATTAAATAGAAACTAATCTGCCTTTTACTTTGCCTGATTTGGTAGTCATGTCTTACGGAATGATGTGTGACGGAAAAGAGATCTTCACACAGATTTCGTCTTGATGAATGAACAACAAAAGTCCTTGTCTGAAAACTTGCTGCAGACTAGCCTGAGACCTGTCAATCCACACTGGAGTGAACCATGAAGTGAGTCAATGTGTTGAAGCCGGATGACATCCAACCCTGCAATTTTTGCAATTTGCGGAATATGGTGAAAACAAAGTAAAATGATTTCTTGGGTAACATCGTATGCCCTCAGTGGCAGGGACTAGTACTGTCAGGGAGACATCCTGTAGGAAGACGCAGAAGTAATTTGGCTTTGAACCGACGCAATCAGCACCCATGACTCGTGTAAAAAAGACTTCAATTGCAAAGCAAAGATCAGAACACGTGTACAGTACAACTAGTGATGGGAATGAACGAGGCCTCGAGCTGCCATTGGGAGGCTACGTAGGCGAGGAGGGAAGCATATTCATCTACAACAAGAAAGGTATCATTCATGTACAGCCATGAAATCAGACGGCACTTTCACCGAAGCTCGAAGCTAGCGAATGCTAAATCATAGCCGCCAAACTCATAGTTGATCTTATCAGTTCTTTGGTAAATTTTGCGACATACTTCTGGGACTCCGTGCCCCGTGTCTGAACCACTGGATGAAGAGGATACGCGGCGTCGAGTCGTCAAAGCAGACTTGAATGCTCTCTGTGCCGCCTCGACAGCAGTTTCCCCCTCGTCATCCTCGGTGTTGTTGTTATCTTCGCTAGAGATGAACAACGTCAGGCTGAGCCTTCCAGGCTGGAAAATGTCGACAACACGCCTGACGAGCGTCTGCAAGTCGGGAATATCTTTGGCAGAAGAAATCGAAGATACGGAAAGAGGCACGTTGCACTCAAAACTGGCATACGACCAGCCTTCCTCGGGCGTCACGTGGATAGTGTAATAGCCTTCGCCACTGCGAGCTTCTGCCGCGGCATCTCCCCAATTGAGTAAGGCGTTGGATGAATACCCGCATGGCGAGAAGGCATATGCATCCAGCGAGGTCAAATGAGGGGGGAATATATCCGTGATTCCGAGAGCAGCTGACAGGGTTTGGCCAGCGATGGACGGTAACATCTCTGAAGACACTCCGTCGGTTGGAGAAGGGGGGGCCGAAGAGAAGAAAGGTTCACGAGCCTCGTGTGACAGGTCACTCATGAGGATCTCGATCGTATAGTCGCTTGTCTCGGGTTCACCCGTTGCTGGTATCAGCCCAGGATGCGACCCTTCCTTGAGATCAACGTGCGTCGACGGTGAAGCTTCGGAAGAACTGGGAGGCGTCCCCCCTGTGGCGCTGCTTTCCGCAGGGGTCGTTATGTAAAGCAGCCAGTGGTCACCGTTCACTTTGCCAACGGTGTACGCAGCCCCATTCGGGAATATGGCATCCAAAAAAGAGACTTCATCCTTCCACTTGCGATGAGGGCCGAGCTGACGTTCTGGGAACATGAAGGATTTGCGGGAGTAGAAACACCGGTGCACGGATGGGAGGGAAGCATATTCACGAGCAATATCAAGGATACGCGGAAGACCGAGGAGGTTAAGTGTCGTGCCACACGTCTTTAGGATTATGCGATGTGGAAAGACAAATAGAGATGATTCACTGTAAACGAGAGCATCAATATCCCCATTCTATGAGTCATCAATGATCAAAAAAAAAACAAAGACAAATTGCAGGAAACATGCTCCAGCGATAAATGAAAGATGTCATAAAACGCACCTCAAAAGATATGCGTCCGTTTCTTCACCTTCAATAACACTGAGAACTTTGCACTTGACGATGTCAAGCATGTCCTCCCACACTATTCTGGGGATTCTTCTAAGACCGATTCTGCCATTCTTTGGGGAGTGTGCGTTTGGCACACGGGCCGCTGAAGGGGCGAACCAGACTTCAAGCAATTTCTCTGGACCTTCAAAGGGAGCAGAGGAGTAAGGAATATTCCTCACATCCACAGCCATCGGTTGACAGGAAAAGGGTTTTTTGGGAGAACGAGCTGGCTTGAGATTGGCGATGCTATCGAGGTGGAAATCCGTACCCGCCGCAAAGGGCTGTTCCAGTATGCATGAATTGCTCGTAGTTAGTTTGCAGAAAAACTAGCAAGATGATCAAGTGATTAGGAGCTTGGTTAATCGATGTCGTGAAATTTTGTACAGCCACCTGTATAGGTTGTGTCGGAAAGCTCCGAGTCCGCTTTCTGCCGTGCTGACGTTGTCGTGCAAGCTGAGCGGTACAACTCGAAATTAGTACGACGTCTCTCAGAATCTCACCTTTCAATATTACAGCAATATCCCCTCCCCCTCCCCACAAACCCGCTGTCTCCTTGCGGTTCCGATAAAACCTTGGACAAAATTCTCGAGTACCTTTCAACGAACAATGCTTCGACGAGTGTTGCCCCGATTCCCACTCTTCAGAATCCGTGCGCCAATACTACCAACGACTGCGAGAATTGGCACACGATCAGCCCACCCAGCCTCTGTAACGGGACTCTCGCGCTCGTCCCCATCGCGCTTTTTCCGCACATTTACCCCGCGTCTCATGTCCACTGGATCACCTGGACCCAATGACAATGGGCCTTCGTTACCTCCTGACGCAACAGTCTCTCAACGACTTAAACACCTTGTCAAATCTTACGGGTGCTATGCGCTCGGCATGTATCTCGTTCTGTCGGCGCTCGACTTCACCATAGCATTCGCGGGTGTCAACCTGCTCGGTGCAGAACAGGTGTCCCAGGTTGCAGCATGCGTGAAGGGAGTCGTTCTTGGGTTCATACATCGTAAACCATTGGAAGATGGAAAGGACGGGATTGACAGCACCACCGCGGACCAGGGGGGGCAGGAGGGCCTTTATGCTATGCTTGTTTTGGCGTATACCATCCACAAAACCCTCTTTCTGCCTGTCAGGGTTGGCCTCACCGCAGCATTAACGCCCAAAATGGTGGGCTGGCTTCGTATGAGGGGTTGGGCGGGTGGCGAGGGAACAAAGCGAGCCGCGCGAGAGATGAGGGAAAAGATCCGCAACCGACAAAGTCGGGATTAGGGTGGGCCTATCACGCTTGGCCAGCGCCTAAAGTGTCTTGTCCACACAGTACTAAGTATTCCTATTTTTTTTTTTGTGAAACCCTTAGCACTAGTAGTCTCAAAGTATAATTGACGCGCAAATGCATAACCATGCCTTTTTTTAATTTTAATTTTGGGGGGAATTATTGTCCCAAAAAATATTCATTTGATAGGACTTACTCCAAACCACAATGTCGCTGACCAGAGCCGCCGTGCTCGTGCGTCGCAAGCAACTCTGTTCTAGCACAACTATAATCCAGAGCAGATTCGCCTCGCGTGACAGCCATACTCACGGGGAGCATGATGCTCATGACAGTATAGAAGGTACCCTTATCCATTTTTCCTGCATGTGGAGAGACCCTAGACTGAATCTTTGCGCACGATCTTCGTGTTACATAGCAGGGTTCTCTACGCCATTTTGGAGGAATACGCTCCTTCTCTCACTAGCAGCGGTCGCGTTCTACAAGTGGGCTCCAGCACCGGACGAAGATGTGTATCTTACGCGGTGGCTTGCCCACTACGCGACACCTCGGGAAATCTTGGCCGAGTTGAACGAGAAACACTTGCTGCAGTCGCAACAGGTCACCGACTATACAACCTTGCAAGCGAGGGGAACGAGACCAGGTATAATACGGTACAGGTACCCTCAGTGAGCATTCAATCGTGGGTCAAGGGTGATACACCATAATAACTTGGATCCCTTCTACAGGTCCTTGGAGCAGGCTTCTCCTCATTTACAGCCTGTTGGGGCTGTTCCAGAAGTGGGTCTTGTTGTTGCTCGGTCGGATTGAAATGGAGACAATGTAGAATCAATTGGCAATCCCAAGCACACTGGCGGCGATACTGGTGTTTGGTATCGGGAAATAGAGATCAACCTCTTCGGAAATCAGACCATGAGCATGAAGTGTGACGGACAATGCCTCGGAAATGAGAAATATTGCGAGAAATGATACATGTGTGTGGACGAACATGATTTCGCCATGAGGCCTTGATTATGTCCATGAGGACTCCGAGTGTCACACCTGAAGGCAAGGACCACTTTGTCTGTTGAACAAATTGGTGAGAAATTGGCTGTCATATTTCGCCTGGATTATTTAGTTTATTATAATTACGGTCCTTGGTCTCACGTGGATCAAGTTTGTTTAATACCTTCAACCGCGTCGTCCCAATTTGAGTCGTTCGACGAGACTCGTTCTCTCTTACCCTTACCGTCGAGCTATCCTTCCCTCGCAGCTGTTTTTCTCCCCAGGGTTCATCAACACAAGGCAAGGGTACCAACAACCCGCCCTCCCGTGGGCTGGACTTTCCTTTGGTGCGACTGGCAGCAGCATCTTTGACCATGTCGCCATCACTCCAGACGTGCCCGTTGGTGGCCCTTCTCATCATTTCTGTCGCACATTTCGCGTTCGCCTCTCTTCCTCTCGTCGACTTCGACCGCATGGGTCAGGTTGGCCTCGCAGGCGCTTTCGCCGGTTTGACTCTTTTTGACAACTCTACTACCGTGGCCTTTGATCCATCCACATCTTCTCTACTTTCCCGTACCCCTCAGGGTGCCCTCACACCTCTGGGTAACACAAATCCTGGCGGGTCCATCTCTTCTGGATGTCTTATAAAAGAGGTTTATTATTTTGGCGGTTCCTTTTCTTCCATTGGCAACATCTCAGCTGGTTACGTAGCATCGTACTCCCCTTCCTCTGGTACCTTCTCTGCCCTTGGTCCAAATGGTCCAAATGGTCCTATCAGCGCTGTATATTGTGATTTATCTAGCGACAACCTCTGGGTTGGTGGTCATTTTTCCTCACCAGGTGCTTCTGTTGCCGTTTGGAGCACCAACTCAAAATCGTGGTCTCCACCGCCCTTCCAAGGATTCACGGGCGCGCACGCGCAAGTCATGGCCATTACTTCCAATGTTTTTGATACCAGCTTGTTTTTTGCTGGGTCATTCCTCACGGCTTTCACCGGGGGAACGAACAACACGAACAACACCAACAACCCCAATGTTCCTTATTCTCCGGGTGCATCACCCTTTTCGTCTTCGCTCGTTCCAATCCCGCTTCAAGGAGCGGAGATTGTCGGGGCCCCTTCATCTACCAATCCGAGCTTCAGCAACATTCAAACAATTCTCTGTCCCGCAGGTCCTGATGGACCTGGAAACACCTGGCTCGCTGCAGACGGTAACGCTGCTCTCATCACCGTTCGTGCGTTCGCGTCCATCAGTGCATACGGCATCCGGCTGGGGAACACGTTCCAGAATGGCTATGGCACGACGGCCTTCAGGTACGGTCCGAAATTACGATCACGATATCGGGTTCTAACTCGTATTATCATGTCTCAGTGCCACATCAATTCCTGACAACACCGTTCAAACTCTCTCATACGTAGATCCGTCTACTGGCAACAACATAACGTGCACAAGCAGTTGTCCGTTATCAACGGATCCGTCTATCTTGTACCAGGACTTCCTTTTCACAACTCCTGTTACATTAACTGGCGTTCAGATAACTCTCTCCGCATGGCAGGGCACTGCCCCCGGTCTGCACATGATGCAGCTTCTATCTTCTGGAGCTTTTGCTTCAGCGGTCGGCAGTCAGAATGCCCAGTCGTGTTTTGCACCCAACCCCTCGAACATCACGATGACTGGCAGTTGGACCTCGAAGAATGCGAACACAAATATTCCTGCAACTCTACAGACCGTCCTTGTCTCCACAGTTCCGGTCGGCACGCCTGCGTCACAAGCTCCTACTTTTACTTGGATGCCCTACGTCTCAGCATCTGGACAGTATGACGTGAACCTGATCATTCCTGGTTGCGCCAACTTCCAAGACTGTGCCCTTCGGACGTCGGTTCGGGTGACTGTATTCCCTGGGGATGGCTCTCAGCCATATGTGTCCACTGTTTCGCAGCAGGTCCAGAACGATGCCATGGTACTGGTCTACAGTGGTCCAATAGTGCCTTCATCTTCGAACTTCGTGACCACGGTGACCATGTCACTGGCAGATCAACCGACCGGAGATGGTCAGAACGGAGAATATGAACTTGTTGCTGGAGATGTAGAGCTTATCTTGACTTCGGCCAATGTGAGCTCCAGCTCCAGCACCTCTCTCAGTAACGGATCGACTGGCACGGGCACCCAGCATGGATTTGGCTTTTTCGAGTGGCCATTGAACTCGAATACTACGATTGATGCTACCAGCGTCGTGCCAAACACCAGCGAAACTTCACTTGACATGGTCGGCATTGATCTCTACAACGCCTTGGGTGCTGCAACTGCTGGTTCCGTTGTAATTTCAGCTGTCCTGCAGCACCCCTCCGGAGCCATTTTCCTTGGTGGCAGTTTCACATTGACGACAGGCTCTGTCAATGGCGCTTCCAATATTGTCGCTTATAAGGATGGAAGCCTATTTTCATTGCCGAACAATGGCCTCAATGGAGCTGTTACATCGTTCGCACTGTATGGGGATGAGTTATACATTGGAGGCTCATTCTCAGACACTCAAAATACTTCGACTCAAGGCAAGATAATGGGCATTGCCATGTACAATGTTAAAACCAACCTCTGGAGTACACTTGGGGCTGGTGTCAATGGGTTTGTAGCAAGCATTGCACTGGCCAATACCCAAATCCAAGTCGCTGGTAACTTCACGGAGATCCGCGCTATGTCTGGCCCCAGCACTACCGTGGGCGGCTTTGCGACTTGGGATATCAAGCGTGGGTCATGGGTGAATAGTGGCGGATTTGTCATGGGCAACTTGACTTTCGTTGGTAACGGTACATCGAGCAGCCAAGGGGAGTCCCAATTCCTTGCTGGGAACATTCAAACTGTTGCAGAGTACGGGGCGACGGGCTTGGTTGTGCTCTCAAACGGCGATAACAATGGCCCTGTGGTTAGTCCTCTGGGAATTCAACTCGGCACTGCTACCAATTCATCTGTTCCTGCGGCCACGGCGCGGAAGCGGAGTAGCCACTACAGACGTGGGCCTGCAGCGTGGATTTCTAATCTTAAGATCTCTACACTATTTTCCAGACAATCCGCAACAAGCCCATCGACGCTCCCTCCGTCACCTCCTGCTCCCGCTCCTGCCGTCCTGGCTGGTGTATTCTGGTCCAACAGCTCGTCTTCCCACGAGGTTGCCATCATCGGTGGTAACTTCTCCTTCCCCACTTCCTCTTCTGCCATGTCTCAAGCTGTTGCCATCTACGATCCTGTATCCTCAAGTGTCACTGCTCTCGCTGGCGCTCAAGTTTATGGGGTTGTTCGCTCCCTGTATGTCGATGCGGAATCGTACCTGTACGTTGGTGGCGAGTTCAACTTGAGCGACGCCAAGGGGAACGGATTTGCTATCTATGACCTGATCGCTCAGCAGTGGTTCACTACTGTTGTTCAACCTCTTCAAGCTATTTCTGGCTCTTCCGTCGTCGTGCGCTCCATCACCACCTCTACCTACAAACCCAATGCAGTTATTGTTGCTGGCTCCTTTGCTCAGGCAGGAACCGTCCGGTGCCAAGGCATTTGCCTCTTTGATACCACTCTTAATCAATGGAGCGCACTTGGTTCCAATATGCAGGGCAGCATCTCCTCAGTGTCATATGCCGGTGTACGTCCATCATAGATACACCCACATTTACCTGTCCGCTGATATCTTCCCTAGAACAACCAGGAGCTTCTTATCGCTGCTGGTGCTATCACATTGTCGGACGGGACTTCAGCAAATGTTGCTCAATACAGCTTCGCCAATACTACTTGGACTGCCATTGGAAACCCAACCGCGATCCCTGGACCCGTGACTGCCGTTGAAGTCAATAACGGTAATTTGTCAAGCATTTTTGCCGCTGGGCGGTGAGTACGTTTCTGGTGGGGATTTCTATGTTGTTGATCTCGCCCTCAAGTACTGCCGATGGCTCCTTACCGTTCATGGTCTTCTGGAATGGTGTTTCGTGGTCCGACATTGGTGCGTGCTATAACTAGACCACCTTATATAACAGACCAAAACTCACAAGTGGACTCAGGCTCGGGCCTTCAGGAGAACTCGAATATTTCTCAATTGCTCATGGTTCCTCTCCAGAACACGCACAACTCCAACAGCGTCATTGAATCTGACAGGATGCTAATGATCTCTGGGGCGCTGTCGGACACTTCATTTGGTTTAGCGTCGTCGGTACTGTTTGACGGTCAGACGTTCATTCCTTACATCGCCTCTGTGTCGGCTCAGGGCACGATGGGATACATCTCATCTCTATTCTACTCGATCACTAGCTTCAGCTTCAGCCAGCAACGTGAGCACTTAATGAATTGTGTGTCTAATGAATCTCACTAACCTGAATGATGTCAGATTTCCTTGCGACAGGAGTTGTTATCTTGATCTCGATTGCTATCGCAGCTGGCGTTGTCTTTCTCCTCGCCCTCGTTGGGATCCTTTGGACGCTCCTATCCAGAAGAGATGACAAACTCGTTGGGTATGAGAATGATGACGAAGATGATGACTCAGTCCAACACCGCCCTTCGTCTTTACTGGAACATATCAATGCTGCCACGAGGACCACCATTCTGGGCACACAGAGTTCGTTCAATAACTTTAGTGTAGAGAAGGAGGAGACTGCTCGCGAGGGTGGCGCGACAGAGCCAGACCCATTTGGACCTGATGCCAGCAATTATCTGCGAGCTGAGACGCCGTCCGATGCCGTTGTTGGTACAATGGCTGCTGAAGAAGTCAGCCGGCCTGCTCACGTGCGATATGGCTTTGATGGCACAGGTGAGGGAGAGCTTCCGCTGACCGTCGGAATCGAGATAGAGGTTCTTGACGACAGAGATAATGCGTGAGTCTTGCGATATTTTTACACTGTTTTCAATACTGACGAGCCTTCAGTTGGTGGTACGCTAGGAACCCTCAGACAGGACAAGAGGGTGTGGTTCCTGCATCGTATTTGTATTGATTTGGATTTTTCCACGTACTTTGTTATTTGCTATCGGCTGCACATCGTTATACCCTACTTGCCAAGATCGACCTTCGTCTTATTTTTTTTTTGGTCGTTCGTTCTTCACAATATCCTACGCAACCCCGTGCATCATCAATATTCCCATAGACAAAGGTTCTAGCACCAGCACGATGCGTCTGGTTGTCATACAAAGAAATATAGTCATGAACTACTTAAACGATGTGTCTCACGAGCAAGTTGTGCTGAGCTTGTCACCCCAGTTGCTTTCACTGAAAACAGGAGTCAATGTGATGACAGGAGATGACAGCCAGGACTGTACTAACCTGCAACAGGGGATCACGGAAGTGCTTTTGGCTATTGTGGATGAATGCCACTTTTGTTTTGAAATCTTCCCGCCGTCTTTGATCTCTGAATTCTCTAATGTGACGGCCCGCCTCACGAGCCTCCCCTTTATTCCTCGCTTTGACTACCTCGGTCCCCTGTCCAAACGCGCCAAAACCGCCCTTGCGCGGAACCAGGGCGGAGTTTTTATCTGCCAGAAGACGTCGCACAAGACCTGCACCAGTGTTTGAATCCTCCTCTTTTGCACACACGCCATGGAACGACTGGGAGTAGTATCGTTTCATGCTTCTGTGACCGATACGTGCGCCTGAAGGAAGCACTAGCTCGTATTCCGTGTCGCCGTACGTCAGTTGATTGTCGGGTAGGGTTTCGGGATCATCCTCCTCGCCGCGTAAGACGTCATCGACGACTTCGTCCACCTCTTCGTCACCGTATTCGCCATCTTTAACATCCTCCCAAGCTCCATCGTCGGGAAGCTCGGACATTCTATTTCCTTCATTTTTCCCGTCGGATTCCGTTGGATACGAGCTGGTAAAGTCATAGTAATCAGAAATTTCCAACTTTTCGTTTGCAGTGCCGTAGGCGATCTTGCAATGCGCCTTGTCGATCATGTGTTTGCGAACGGCCCCCAAGCTTCGTAGCTCCCTCCCTTTTCCGTTGCAATATATGCACACATTTCCAACTGCAATCTTCTCTCCAAGATAAGTGATAAGTCCGGTAATATCGATGAGATATTCGGCATCAGGAATGAAGAAGGAGTGGGAGGAGGACATGTGAGAGAGGTTGCCTTCGAGGCATAAGGAGGAGTGAGTGCAGAACAGACAGGAGGACGGTGAAAGCTTCGATCGAGCTGCTGCTATTTTGGCATCTATGGCACGGTTCATTTCATCCTCTGAACCCCCCTCTTCAATGGCTGTTTGAATAGCCTCACGTGGAGGGGCTTGTACCCCCACAACGAATGGTTGCGGAGGGAAGGCGGGTGACTCACGTAGATCATCGTGGTCCACATGATGGGTTTGAGGATTCTGCGATCCGGACAACTTGTTCTCTTTGTGCTTCTTTGAGTTTATGTGGGATCTGTAGGTATTCATCGTGGTATATGTTTTTCTGTGCCATTAATCAGCTAGAAGATGACAGGATATGTTAATAACGGCAGATGTCTTACCCACACAGGTCACAACTGAGCCCTTTCGAAGACGACGTGACAGCAGTTTCTTGTCTTCTCTCGAGGACTTTCTGGTTGAACACAGCAGCGCTGACTGGTGGTAAAGAAGCTACCCTGCGCTTCATATTGTACCTATGATGATCCGAGCGATAGTGTGTCCCTATAGTTGTTCGTGAATCGCAGGGCATGAATGGTCTAAGGGGGGCGTACTTTGATCTTCTGGCGATGCAAAGGCGATGGAGCATGACAGGCAAGTAAAGAAAGGATTTGCAGCATCCATAGCTGCGCACTACCAGCATAGACCGTCACTGTAGAGTCACGAGAAGATAGTCGTCGAGTAAAGTTTCAATCATTGAGGCAACTTGTCTTAGTCATCGTATCGATCAATAGATTCATACCGACTCCTTTATAATACTACATAAGATAATGTCGGTTCTAGATCGTATATCGGAGTTTCAAGTTAGAGGCAAAAAAACATGAACGAAACCCGGGAAGAAACACCGCTATAAGATCTGGTGCATTTCGTAGAGCAAGGGGTAGGTCAGGTCACGTGGGTTTGTTGATTGCTCACGAGCATCTCATCTACCATTACTACCTAACGAGTTGAAGACTCGTTGGGGGCGTTGCCCCCAAGCCCCCCAGTATGCTGCAGGGTGATGCATGGACCACTTTGTGGTCCACCCATCACCCTGTCATCCTATTTATTAACTTAAGTCCATTCAGTACACTGCAGGGTAATGGATGGACCACTTCGTGGTCCCCCCATTACCCTGTCATCCTAGTTATTATCTCAATTCCCATTTATTTTCTGTAG
>KN824945.1:0-48467 GCA_000827395.1 Paxillus rubicundulus Ve08.2h10 | reverse complement strand
GGCCGACAATCGGCTGGCCCGTGTGGTACGGGCTTTTGTCAACCTCAGCTGGCCGTATCCTACGGTCCAAAGCACTGCATGGGCTCCTGGGCGGTACCCTCAGGGATGGATACGTCGCCTGGGATGGACAAAGTACTCGCTGTCATACGGAAGCAAAGTTGTGCCTCCGTTCAGGAAAGCGACATTATTTCATTCTTTGGTCCTGGAGCGAAGTAAATGTTGTACTGGTTTGTATCAGTCCTATGTGTCCGAATTTACGATGTGCTCGGTGCTTGGAGACCATGTCATATAGTAAGGATATATATTCAATCGTTAAATGCAAGTACGGTGTTCCAAGGGACCTTGCCATGCACAGAACCCACCGCATTAAGTCGACGGATGGGTTGTAGGGGCTGGAAAGCTTGGGTATATGAAGCCAAAAAAAAATAGCAAAGAGAACTACTGGGGGTCATTCGAGGGTAGCGGAGGAACAGGTGGAATCTGCCCTTGCCGAAGACGCTGTGACTTCTTCTGCCGTTGAACAGCTTGAGATCGCTCTTGCTCGGCTCGCATGGCTTGCATGATGTCAAGCTGCTGGGCAATGAATTCCTGTGTATTCGGTCTGCGGCACTTGAATGAACGAAAAAATATCTTGATAGGTGGCACAGCTACGCACCTCATTCGCAAGATACGCATGATGGCCTCTCCACTGGACACCTCTTTCTCTTGCTTTTCTTTCTTGCGTTCCTTGATCGTCCCAAGATTTCGCTGATTGTAAACACTCTTAACGCGCTTCTTGACAGGAACAGCTTCCCTCAGACTCTGTTGCATGGCGCGAACGCACTCTTCCATAAGTGTATCCCTACAAAGCAAGTTAAACACGTCCTCGGGTATCATGTGCACCAACTCACGTATGCCAATCATAGTACAGACGGATCGACACCACGTCACGATACTTCTGATTTTGAAGGGTCTCCAACGAAACACCTTCACCTTCAGCATGAAAGTAATCCCTTAAGAACTGTATCCTTGGTGAGCCCACAGCCAAATACACATTTTGAACAACGCTACCTTCAGCCACTTAAACACGATGTCCACCTCCTTATCGGTCAACGGCTTCATATCGCTGGAGAGTTTAGACAGTGGAGGGACGAGAAGGCCTTCGACGACCAGCAAAATCTCCTTCCAGACCTTCAGCATTACCATGTCTTTGGCCGTCTCGCTCAGGTACGTGTTGAGGATGTGCAGATTAGAGTCGAAGTAGTCAAAGAGCGAGACGATGGCACCCTCGATCTCCACATCCGTGAGTTCCTCTGGTCGGACGCGGGGCTTTTCGGAGGAAGGGAGTGGTACTTGCACTTCATTTGCGTTTGAGCCAAGCGCAGACCGATAGAGCCCTGTCACATTTGCGAGGGCTTTGTTGTAACCAAGCACTGTGGCCGATTTGATAAGACTTTTCAGAACAGAGCGTGACAACGATTGTCGTATAAACGGAGACATCTGAGGAGATGGTCGCTGATGAGCAACAAGTCCGGCGAATCGGTGCTTATCCGCTAACCTTGTCAACGAAAATGCGCATCATATCGCCTTCGCTTCGCTTCAGGGACCTAAACGCCCGTCCAAAGTAGAACTGGACGTCATCCTTCTCACCCTCCATACTGACTCGTAAGAGTATCCGACCTTGGTGACCCGGATTAGCAGACTGCAGGTCCAACCAAACGTCGTGTGTCAGGAAGTCATCGTATTGGGCAGGGTTCAGGCAGATGAAACCACGGCCGACTACGTCATGTTGACCCATCAACGCACGGTCCCGTATACTGCACATGAGCCAAAGTGGCTTCTCGACGCTGATGTCGAAGGTTTCTTCCCCTATTACCGATGCAAATCAGACATCAGGATAAGACGTGGGTGATGTAGAGAGGAAAATTTACATCGAGGACTGAGGGTCTCGTATATCGTTCTCGTCTTCACCAGGCGGTTCCCTGCTTCGTCGCTGAGCGTGACAAACGTATCCAGCAGCGCTGACGGGCTACTATCAAGCGCTATGAGTCCCTCGGCCATTACAATCTTCACTGTGAACAAAAACCGTGGGCTCTCAGCTTTCTCCGGCACTGGAGGCGACGCAGCTAGCACGTCAGCGATTTTGTCAACCTGCATTTGGTTGTACATATTATCGAGGAGTTTCCTGGCAGCCTCGACGTTGTTCAACTTGACACATGACTCAGGGCGGAAGTTGAAAGGCTCGATTTTCTTTTCTCCCGTCGTCGCCAGCTGCTTGGCCCTTTCAAGCCAGGCAGAAGACTTCTGGGGCTGGAGATAGTCGGTAGGACGAGGGAACATTTCATTCATGAAGAGTTCTTCGACACTGCGGCAGTACTGCTCAACGGCTTTGGAGATGGTCTGGGGGAGAACAATAAGCGCAGGTTGTGAGCATTTTGATGAAGCGTGGATGTACCTTTGAAAGACTGGTGAAGAATCTAGCATTCTGGTACTCATCTGACCATTCCAATTCTTGGAGAAACGTGATGGGGCTACGAAGTGAATCAAAAAGGTCAACGATAGATGAACTGTGGCCTTCCGCATTCTCTGCCTCGAACTGAATTTTCCAGTAAGCTTGCGAGGTTCTCTGCAGCCCTATCCATGGCTGAACTGACCTTGTCAGCTGCTATAGCCTGAATTGCGAGTCAGCCAGCGTGAAAATGGCCATGATATCATCACCTACAGCTTGGACCCATTGATTTGTCTTGTTGTCTGTTTCTAACAACCATTGACGGACATATGCCACAAAGAACTGGCTGAGGTCAAAATCAATCTGACCCCTGTAATAGATCAGCAATTGATACGAGAGAATGGACGAAACCTTACTTCGGACAGAACGCTTCAAACATCGAGACAAGTGTCTTCGTTCTTCGATACAACGCGAAAATGTCCTGGATGGGAACATCTGGCGTGGGGCCATTCATGGATGACTCAAGGAGCTTCTTCGAAGAGCTCTGTAGGTCAACAATGTATAATGGAATCGTTGCTTCAACCACTAGAGACACAATGTCAACCCGACTAACAAGTAGGGAATCAGTCACTCGGTAACGACCGCCTAATCCAAGCATGCGTACCCAAGGAGCGGTTCAGAGAATCGTCTGTCGAGCTGCTTCGTAATCTTCTCTACATCGTCTGTCATGAGTAGAAGTGGCAGTGCGCGGTTGACACCGGGAGCTGCTTGAAGCTGTTGCATTTTCTCCCGATAATACTGTGTGGACAGCGCTTTGATTCGGTCTTCCAAGTCCGAGAGGCGTGCGCTAATATCTGCTTCGAAGCGGTTTATGAGCCCGCTTTCCCGAACGTGGTCCAGCACGTTGAGATACGTCTGGATCTCGGATACCTTTAGATTCGGTATTGTCTCCATGGCATGGTAGAGGGAAGACAGGAAGATGTTGTAAAGGCCGCCGTAGACGTTTGCCAAAAGCTCAGCCTGTGTGAAAATGTTATTTAGCAAAAACTCGTGGACTACGCAGTCACGCACATCTTGAATGGGCCATCTATCGACTTCAAGGTCATGTACGACTTTCGAAACCGCCTGCAATGCCTCAGGAATGCAGTCCATCGGCACATCACCCCGCTCAAAAAACTGTTTGATCGACTCCAGGAAGCACGTCGAGCGATATGGTTGACCTATTCGCCAGCGGACTGCACATTCATTGATAAGAGCAACGTGTGGTGCGCTCAGGATCGTCAACGGGACCTCGTCGGCATCATCTACTTCGGGGCTAAACATTGTGTCGAGGTCGGCGGCCAGGCAGTACTCAACCAGGCGTTTGTAAAATTTCTTGGGGTTTGGGGGAATAAATGTGAAATTATGCCCTACGCGAATTTCCTCATCGCCATCAATCTCCTCTGAGACTGTCCCAGGAAAGCCGTCTCCACCTACTGCTCCAACGAAGACGGACCGTCGGCTTCCGACGGAAGTAGTAGATGCGTGACGGTTGACTGCTCCTTGGGAAGTCGAAGAGTATACAGAACCTGGACGTGGGCTGGCACCATATGCTGAACTACTATCTGCTGGCATGGATTTAGCGAGTTCCGGATTCATGGACATCATGGCCACGATTAGCTGCGAGAGATGAGAGGTTTCGAGTGTCCGCCATTGATGCCATGCAGAGTCATTCTCGAAGTCCTCTCGCCGACCTGGGAATGGCGCACCCGCGTTGATATTCTTGAGGCAGGTCTTAGCGTAGACAGCTATCAGCGGCGTTTCTTCCAGCGTATGTCATGAATCCCGTGTATCGTACCTTAAGGTCTACGAGTGCTGCCTAGAGAAACATCAATTTCTGGGAGAAATCGTCAAATGTCACTCTTCTCACCTTCTCTGTACATATCTTCCTTAGCCTGTCGACCTCACCTTGGATCGCGTTTTCAGGAATCTTGAATAGCTTTGCGATGACCATTACAAATGGCATATCGCATATGCTCGCACTGATGCCTGGTGCGGTGCTGATGGAATCTCCACGATCTCGAGCACTGGCAGTGGGGGCAGAGTCGTAGCCCGAGTTATTCGAAGACTCCGAGAGTTTCGCGTGATACATATCCAGACGCGAATTCAACTCGGGGGAAACGTGGCTGAGGCCTCTCAAACAATCGCGGAGCATCCTTACGAACTGCGCGATCTGGTTGTTTACCTCGATTTTCCACGCGTCGTCGACTAGTGTTGGCTCCTTCCGAAGGACACTAGTGGCCTGTGAAGCGAACACCAAAATAAGTTCTTCGATACTCCTGTTCTCTTTCATTTGTCTGCGAAAGGGGTCGCCCAAAAATTGGTTGTAGAATACGCCCATAGTCCTTCGCGTTAATTGGTCAGAATACCTTGACGACGCCAGTCAGATAATTCATCGGAGCCACGACGGGCATCCACGCACGCAGCCTCCTTTCCCATAGCTATATTCTGCAGTTTCTGCTCGAGTACTTTGAGGAGCTTCTCGGGAAATTTGACACTCTTGGAGCCGTCCCTGATCTCTTTGAAGATATCGCCTATAGAGATGATGGAGTTCGATATGGCGCCTGAGATTTTAGAATGGTGCTCTTTCTCCTTGGTTTCTGTGCCGTTCGACTGAGTCCCTGTGACTTTTGGCGATGTGACATAGCTTAGGATGCTGGGCGTGCGCATCAGAAATGAGATAGGGTTCCCAGTAAGGTTGAGGGTAACTTACGCTACTCGGAGGACATAGCTGTACGAGGGAATCAATAGACGTAGGGAGTGATAGGCAAGGATCCATACTCAAAGAGATCATCGTCTGTAACACGATACTTGGAGAGCCGTTTCTCATGAGAGGCACCATCATAGCTCCGTCTTGACAGCTGGGACATGGGGTTGGATCACTTGGATCAACGCTTTTGAAAGATCACAACTGTTGCTCGATGGTGTACACAACGAGGCGGTAGACGCACAAAGCAAGAAGTGGAAGAAAATGGATCGTCGTCGTTGAAGATGTGCAGCTACTTGTGTGCCCTTGGCGGAGGTGGTATCACTGCCAAGTTCCGCAAGCACCAACAAATACTGATGAAGTCATCCAAAAACATATTCAAGGTCTTCTTCCCACTGATACTCTACGGTCTACTTTCTTTTCCTCTCTCTGCAGGACGGGCATATATACGAGCCGTACCAAACAAGTGTCTACACTTCACGGTCAAAAGAGCGTTCCGTGGGGGGACAATAATATTCGGCTTGGACCCTCTTCAAGTTCGGATTGGCGAATAGGTCAACCAGTCATATCTCGGTTGACCATCGTTGCAAATGTGGAAGTGGTGGGGTTTGCTAAGTATCAGACCGCTCGGTGCTTCTCCTTAGCAAACAAAAGCAATGGATATCACTCAGATAGTCTCCAGGCTGCAAGAAAGTGTTTTGTCCAAGACCCTAGTACATATTCAATCACAGTCCGACGTTTCCACAGCTGCATGCACGTCGCCCTTAAGTACGAGAACGTACTATCAATGGAACTCTGCCGCATCTTCGAGGACCAAAAGTTCGAGTCGGTGACGAAATCATTGCATCTTCAAGCATAGATCTCTGACCCCAGATGATTCTTCTGTGGATCCGCCTGCTTAAACATGCATAAGCGAAGAACCACTGGACTATAATATAACATATATTACGCACGGGGTCAGCCACTAACTCTACGTCGGCCTGCGGGTTCGCAAGAAATTGCATGGCATGTGCCGCTCTGGATCTCGGGAGTCTTGGCTGTGAGTCCGACGTCGGGTCATTCCACACGATGACCATGGTCTGGCGATTGTACGGGCTCCTGAGAATAAGCCGGAAGTTCAAAGATGCCAGCAGGCAGTTTGCATAGCTGTCTCGAATTCAGTATAACTATCAACAAAGGAGGGCATGGAAATTCACAGCTTCGATATCAAGTAAAATCTAGAAAAACATTGGTTCGCTTCACACGACCAGGATCGAAAGGACTTACACAGCGATGTGATACATTGTTTCGGAAAAAACAGTCCCGATGATGAGCTCAAGCAGAGCGGCCAAGGTTGTTACAAGACCAGTCTCGATGGTCATTCTGGTTAGCTTCGCAAGAGATGGTTTATTGTTCTGGAGGCGTTGTTTTGATGTCCGGAGCTGCATAACATTACGGTGAGAAGGCCAGAGAAGCGCCACGACGAACAAAGTCTGCGCACACTCAGTGTCATGCAAATTGTGATAGCCAGGTCACAAATGAGGCTGCTCCCAAGCCAGGTCTGCAAAATAGTTTGTCTGGTCCTGGGTGTCCGGTAACGCTATCGCTCACCACAAGGAATGGAGAGATATTGGGATATAACACAAAACCAGAGGACGTGTAAGCCGAGCCAGTATTAACCGGGAACAGAGCGGTCTGTGAATGAGCTCAGCTGGCTAGTGGCAACGATACCGGGTCCTAACATACCGTCATATCTAGGTATATGATGCTCGCGAGTTGAAGCAGAGACAACTGAAAAGATTTCTGCATGGAGATTTCAAAAACCGACAGAATTAGAATTACCGACATGACTCCTATGGGGATCAGGAGGGATTGCCGAATGATTGATATTCTCCAACAGAAGAAACCTTGAGTTAACGTGGTTACTGCTTTCAGTTAGCAAGGCGACGCGCCACCAGCTCCATTGACCACTCACCGAGTCCAGTTATTGGTCCCAATGCGAAGAATGACCACAGAGACTGTGACAGGGTCAAGGTTGGAACACCAGGATATTCATCAACAAAGTAAGTCGAGGTTATCCAAAACCCATGAAACGCGAATATGGTGATCAATGTTTCGAGAAAAAGGATAACCATTACTGGAAGAGACAATCTGATCAACCTCTCAAGTCCATGATAAATAGCAGTAATTACCCAAGGCCTTCACGGCCTTTCTATCATCCGCGAATCTGGTAAAGTAGACAACTAAAGAGTATGTGAGCCCATTACGCATACCTCAGCAGAAGGAAAGTCCTCACAACTCTGGACAGCAAGAACACCCATCAAGCCGAAGCAGAAAGTGTACCCGATGACCTGGGGGTCGTGAGTACCGAAACCGAAGAAAACGATAGTACCTGCGTACAAAGGGTCCATTGCTGTCGTTTCCCAGATGTGTTAGATAGTACACAGGTCTTGATGAACGACTTACTCACTACGTGGCTCCCTGATCGGTGCTGCCTCGCGGGTGTCACTTTGGTTGTGGCAGGCCACAGGGTGAAACGGCTTACCGTGGCAAGAGCGTTCTGGAAGTGAATGTAGTCTCGTCCATGATTATCGTAGTGCCTGGGTCAAAATCTCGTAGGTCTACTTCTTATACGTGTGCAAGTCCAACGCGTGGATGGGCCGTAGACACAGACATCTCTATTGTAGGGTGTGGGCAAGCTGTATCGCCAACAGATTGCACGAATGTCAAGAATAGAGCATAAAGCATCGGATGTCTTGTGCTCGAAAGGCAGTCGCTCTCAGCGTTATGATACCACCCTTCTTTGGAACAATGAGGAACTTGATTGATGTTGTGTCGTCCCAATAGCTGTTCGGAGTTATTTTCAGTGAGTTGGAATCATTTCACAGGATGAATCGAACGGATTGGATCCATTGGCTTTGCTGATGAAGCGGTAGTAATCTTTTCTGGACAATGGTCCCAACCAGATAGCAGGGTGCTTCGAACTGTGCGGTGATGTGGGTAACGGGGGAACGAGATCGAGCGCAAGGTGATGGTACTTATTGATGATGAGAAGTTCCGACTTGACGCACCAGCGCTGCGTCAACCCTGAGGCATTAAAGTTACCAGTCAATCAACTTCAAAAATGGCTTCAAAAGTACATAATACCAATCCGGGGTTTCCCGGGAACCCTCCTACTGGTACTACGGTAAATTTTCTCGGATAGAGCTACTTAGCCATGGCACCTATGAGCGTGGAGTCTGAGGCAGATTCATGCATCATAAATTTGAGGCTGTTCAGCGTTCGCCGCGCCAGGTCACGGTTGTGCAATCCGATATTCAACTTATCAGCCTCTTGGAGTGCGTATGCCAGGTGCCGGTGAGTTGCGATCGCGGGTGGCGGGATCTTGAGACTGCATACATACACTGGAGGCTCGAGTCCACCCCTGGTTTAAACTTTTGCGAGTGGGACAGCCCAGCACTAGTACTGAGGGGGGTAAAGTCACTGATCTTCAGGTATCCTTTCTCATGTGGCAAGTACTAATCTTGAGTGCCATGTCAACGATTTCCAGTGCTGGTACTTCTGTCGTTTATTATAAATGCCTTTACTTGTCTCAGTACTAGTGTGATCAGGCAGGACATCAATGATGTTAGAACAACAATGCCAGGTGCTGGGATTGTCTCAAAGCTGCTCCGAGGCCTGGGATGAATGGATCCCGAGGATATCCAAAAAGCACTGTAACTTACTGACCAAGGCAACTTCATGATATCAATACCGTACAGCTGTATGTGACATAGCTTTTGCAAAATAGAACAATATTATCGACGGGTTTCAGCAAGGACTGGTGGAACGTGTGCTGACGCATGACGAAACCATCCAACCAATATTACGAATTGTTCGTGCCCGTATCTACAGTTCGTTGTGTTCAGTCCGTCTATCCGAATTACTCTGCTGTGGTTCTGATCCCGACGACCCACCCGTCCCTGGCGATGACGACTTCTTCACTTTTGGTGCCTTCCTCTTCACCAATCTTTGTAAATGCATCTCCAGCGTTTTAGCTCGCGCTTTCATGTCCTTCGTCTCAATCGCAGGGTCTTCATTCATCTTCGTACGTTTCTGTTTTTCGACGCCGTCGTTTAACCATACTTCGTGTCCCTTCAACGCAGCCTCCAGGGCGTCGAGCTCTTCGGACGTCCATTTGGAGGGGAGATCGGCAACCGCCTCGGCAGTGAGGTTCGAACGTGCTTCCGTAAGGAAGAGACGCGTAGACCAATTCCACTTTTGACTATTGTTGAGGACTTCGGGAAAGGCTTCTATTTCTTTGTAGCGGTGTACGATGGGCCTCTCGAGAGATCTAGAATACAGTTAGACGTAATGATGCCAACAGTTCAGAGGTGTGTATACGCACTCTAGTGTCCCACGCTTCCCCCATAGTGCAGAGATATCAGCAGTTTCGCCTTCCTCGTGTAGCCAGGCCACGGTATCGCCAAGAGTTCGCGAGATTGCCTGTCTCTCGGAAGGTTGCGAACACTTCATGAAGGGCGTATCGGGCCCATCATCGAGGAGATCACGGAGCTTGTAAAGGTATGCTTCGAGAGTATTGTGTGCCTCCTCGCGAAGCTGCTTCGAAGCCTCCTTGTTGTCTAGTGCGCGTAATCTGATTAAAGACAGCAAAGTTAGAGAGATGCGGAGAAACCTTAAGAAATGGTCGCGAACCTATTGCGCGACGCACGTTTCTCTGCCATTGACATCGGGGAAAGTGTCGAAGACGCCACGCTCACTTCGAGAGGGATAGTGCCTGTGTCCTTCTTATCCCCCTTGGCCTTCTTCTCTTTCGCGGGCTGGTGAGCCTCAAGAGGTTGGCCTTCCGTATCCTTGCCCGAGTCCTCCTTATCCTTGAGCACCTCTTGCTCTCCTGAACCTCCGCCAAATAGCCCCTTCAACCTCCCTGCACATGCTCAATGATCGAAGAAAGGATGCATGAGAATTTACATACCTGTAAACGACTCGTCCTTTATTTCGCCGTACGCGACTGCTTCATTGACTGTGACAAGGCCAGATTCGGTCAAGGTTACTGTGGCTTTGATGACGGGGTCAATGGCTTCACGTTCAGTTAGGTTACCTAAGGCTTCAGCAATGCCACTGATTTGGGCTGAGAGGATCTCGCGGGGGAAGCCACTAAATTTTGTCGTGTATCAGATATCATCAATCCATGTAGATGAGTGACGAAGCAAGACGAGACATACGGAGCAACTTCGTTCTTGTAGTTAAGCCAGAGGGAGAAATCCTCTTTGCGCTTAAACGACAAAATCTTGCGGGTGCCATATTTGGTGCCTTTGGGGAAGATGAGGGAGTGGATGTTGCGTGACTCGGTGGAGGATAGATACGAGGCCTCGATGTCAAATACTGTCGTGTCAAAAATACGGATGTCTTTGGTCTTGAACTGGCGTGACAGGGAGGCACCATGCAGCGCTGCACCTGGCGTCACGGAACGACACTAGTCAGTAAAAGGTGTCCGGTGTAGCAACAGGTCACATGTACCGAGGACGGCAGCTTCATCGGCATTGACGTTCAATGCTATCCGATCCCTGGACGGAAGGCTTTCAGTAATTTGCCTGAGTCGTCGTCAGAAAAACTTACTCTCCGACGGCTGCTTTGATGGCAGCCTGGACCATTGGTGTCCGTGAGCTTCCCCCGGTCAAAATCACGGAGGATATGTGGTCCTACACAGGTTAGCATAGCATTGGGAATTCATAAGTACAACACACCAATGATAAACCAGCGTTAGCTAGTGCATCGTAGACAGGCTTGGCGAAGCGGCTGCGTAGATCAGAGCATGCCCTCTCAAATTGTTCGCGGGTGACCTTGGTCTTGAAATCTAGGTCAAAAGCAACACTCTCCACCTGTTATGGATCCTTGCATCAAGTCGTTGAAAGTTGAGCGAGAAGAAGATATATTTACAATCGACGTTGCTTCAGTGTTGGCACTAAGGATTGCCTTGACGCGACCTGCTTCTTTCCATAATTTCGCCATACCGCGTTTGTCTCTCCGGATGTCGCGCCTATGTTGAGTTATAAACTTTTCGATGAGTATTTCCCTCAGCCTTCGATCGAGGTCGGTACCGCTTGTCGATCGGTCGAAGCCAACGCCGAGAACAGAGATTTCAGTGTAAGAAGCCTTTGTCTTCGGGTCCTCAGCGGCTGCAAAAGAAACAACCGTGGCCCGTGTAGACGAAGCACCAGCGTCATAAATAACGTGGTACTCTGGAGTTGGCGAGAACGTCCGCGTCATCGCATAGTTGATTGCTACAGCTGTGCCGTCGTTGATTAATGCAAGTGTTCTCATGCCTGCAATCTCCACTGCGCTAATGACCGCATCGCGCTCGAATTGGGAGTAGTAGGGTGGAACGGTGAGGATAACCTCGTTAACGGTTTCCCCGGCAATACTTTGTGCGAGCTGTTTCACGTAGGAAAACTGCATGGCGATGAGCTCTTCAGTGCTCCATTCCGTGCCATCACTTTGTCTAAACGACACTGTCGACCGAGTGGACTCTAAGAGGTCGGAGGTGGATATCTGTGTGAAGTAGGAGACGGCTTTCGAGTCATAGGGCACGCCTTGAAGGAGTTTCAGAGATGCGAACGAGTCCGAAGGAAAACGCGAGGCCTGGAAGGTACTTTGAGAGCGTGTCAGGGTATAGCTGACTTAGAGCCACGTACGAGGTTCGCAGCATCAGCCCCAAACAGTCGATCATCCTTTTTCCAAGCGACCGAAGCCTGAATCTTTCTCTTAGAGTCCTTGTTCAACAGGACATCAAACGGCAAGCCTGGCTTCATCAGGGAAGCTTTGATCCAGTCCGAACCATAGTCAATGGCCAATACCGCGGCTAATGACGTTTCAAGTAAGCCCGCGAAGAGAACGAAGAGGCATATAGCTCTCCGTAGAGAGAAATCGTGCATGACGAGAAATAAGGAGGCAAGTGAGGGTAGGGGTATTCGCCAGATAGCAAACTAAAAGAACAAGGCGAGCATCAAAGCGTAGACGACGAAGTATGAAATTTAGAAAGCAAGTCGACGTGGCCGGTTTTCGCTTGACATACATTGATATCACGTGCTCAACTCCATAAAACATGACCTCGGATTGGTTGGCTGGGCATATAAAATATAAGATGAAAACAAACGGCACTCGTACTGTGGCAGCAAGACGGGAACCTTCAACTTGAATTTACGTTGGCGATTCGTCGTGGCAGTGGTCCCCCATCTGTGCACCCATAGCCCAGAAGCATCCAATTACAATAGGCCAATCAGTGGCAGGCCACCTTGCTTGCTTTGGGCCCGTAACCATGTCCCAGTCCTCCAAAACAGGTGTCGTTACTCGCAGTAGCAGTTTATGATCTCGCTCAAATCCTGCCGACCTATCGCACAACTCCCTCCCAGTCACTATATTCATATTTAACAGGCCTCGTTTCCAATGGTGTGAGCAAGGTGCCCATCCTTTCAATATGTTTACTATGCCCCAGCAGTCTAAGACCCTACAGTGAGCACTCATCAGGATGATCCTCTGCAAACACCGATCTGTTCTTATAAATTTTATTTATTTCTTAGATATTGTGCGTAACTGTGTCATCATTGGAGTTACCACCAATTCAGCTATGGTTTCCCCCTAGGCATAGTTGGGATGTTGTTTTTGATGTATGGCCACCAGTTTTCAGCAGGTCGTCAATAACCGATCGATAACACCAACATCCCAGCTCAGCTATTGTTGCGCTCGGTGCCAGCGTTATCGGGACCCATAACAAGATAGACATATTCCTTGTCGTCTTTGCAGCAATCATATTCTTCATAGCATGTGACCAGTTTCGAAGAGCCTTTCTGACGTGGTATGCAACGAGAAATAAATCGACGGGGACTGATGTTTGACATTGATAGGCGGTGAGTATCTTCTCTGAAATCAACGCTCCAAAGGGGACCTTACATCGTTGCTCAACAAGGGCCTTATAGCTTTTGTCTACTCTGTATTGTAGTACAATAATAATCAAGGAAAAGTTAACGTTCTGGTGCACTACTCCTATCAGGCTGGCCACCTAGATGATCAAGGCCTATCCTTCCAAGGCACTTCATTGGGTCAACCGCTTTGAAGCTTTGAATTCAAAGTATATCTTGCAATGTCAAATTGCAGTCTTTGCTCATATGCTCGCCCCAGTTAGTTCCGATACTAGACGAAACTCTTTGTTTCGGAAGTGGTGCTGAGTGGTCGGTCAGAGTCACGAATGGTCGCAACACCGGACGCCATTCCCAGCGAATGGCAATGGAGGGGGGTGGTCACCGCCCACTCCCGTTCATCCTGTCAACATGTTTGGACCAACGACTTCATGATCAGGTACCCCTGTTCTTTATCAACCACGATTTAATACTTCATATTGACGACTGACTCCCTGGGCATAGTAGCCGTGGCGTCGGTAAGCACGGCTGTGACGAAGGTCGACAAGAGCTTGGTAGTTCGTTGCTACAATAGTAGTCGTGAGTAAATATTGGCTTCACTGTAGTCGGTCATGGGGTGGACCGAGGGCACCGTCGGTGAGGACGGAAGTGTCAACAAAAATGTTGATTCTGACGACACGAGAAGCCATAAGCCATCCTGAGAACTGTTCGGACAGGTGTATTGGTTTTGCTCACGCAAGGGCACACCTGGGAAATGGAATTCTTGCGCAGTATGCGGTCGGGAAGGTGGCATTCGTTCTCATCCTTAGGCATGGCCGATCATAGCCTTATCGCCGACGTAAACCGCGAAATTGGAGTTGGTTGAGAGTAGTATTACCACTCCCCCCTTCCATCTCAGGATCCCCAGAGACTCTACGATGGCTGCTCACTCAAGTTGGCCTCTTCTTTATGGCAATCCGACGATCCAGACAAGGGCCAGTGTCGCTCGGCTGCCATCCCACCGTTCGAGGACTCAGGCGTTCTAGTGCTCTCCTCGCGATCAACCTCACCTGACTCGTCGCCAGTCGGGAGTGCGGTGCTTTATCTCGACCTTCGTCTTTTCTTGCCCGCCATGAATACCACTGGCATTGATTGGGCCTTTGCTGGGCTGAGACAGACTGAAGAGCAAGAAAGCGCGGTGCAGCATCGCTACACAATCGATTCGCATTGGAGTGGCGAGCCACCCGATGAGCAAACGATGATGACACGGATCGATGAAAATGGGGAGGAGGTAGTGGTTGAGACTGGAGTGGCCCTGGACCCTGAGACGGGTAAAGTGGCACCTTACGAAGAAGTGTGGAAGTGCACGCATCTGAAGAGAACAAAACATTTCTTCGGGCATATCGTTTGCGTTCCTCGTGTCCACTACAAACGCAGATCTGTCCACCCGATTTGTGGCGGTCATCGGGCCACACGCGATGGGTCTTTCACAAGGAGACCCTGAGGATGATTTTCTCACCTGTGGTCAAAGGGGACAGGGAGGATTTCATGCGGTGCGCTTAAGGGCTGACAATCCTGAGCGTTTAGGAATGGAAAGGCGACCCCCCAACTATGAAACAGTATTTTCGACGGGACACGCTATCCTCGAGGTGATCGCACTAGCCGAACGTGAGGGAGAAAGGGGGGGCGAAGGCGTTGTGTTGATAAGAGGGCAAGCTGTGGTCCAAGTTTGCATCGGCGTACTAGCCAAGGACCTGCCTGATACCTATGCATAGACGACTGGGGCTAGCTCAACATCTTCCGACGGTAACGGTGCTGCGTCTTCGCGTCCACGTTTCCTTTCCGTTGCTTTCACATCTTCCGAGTCGGGCCTTCTTGTCAATCCTCTCCGACTCCTCCCGTTCGGCCGTCAGGTTTTATCAAGTAGCTGACACCTGGCTTGTCCTTACAACAAGAGGGCAGTCCGAATGAGAGCCGGCCGTTATCGATGGTCAACGACATACCCTGATGAGAAAGACTGGAAGAGACGGTCATCTTGTCACCCGAAAAGACAATCAAGGTATCCTCCCATCATGGGACATTTGTATGTATCCTGATAGGACGGCGTAAATACGGACTTAATCAAGGGTGCTAGGCTATGATGACTGGGAGCTGACTCGAGCCTGGCAGTGACATTGACGATGATCTAAACTCCGATAGGGAAGCGGGTGATTAGATATCTTTATAAGCCTCCATAAAATCTCTCCCCCATCTCCCAGCAACTTCCCCACTACGTCCCACCCAACAACACACAATGGTGAGTATCCATCCACGTCCCAAGTTGCCATCGTTGATTAACATGTCGTATTCAGGTCAAAGTCGGAATCAATGGGTATGCGTCGTCTTTGTGTCTTTTCATCTGCGATAAGATCTGACTGTCCCTGTTTCTTTTCCACAGATTCGGTGGGCCACACGTATCGTAGTAGCAGTCAGTGTATCTGATATCACTTTACAGGCCGTATCGGCCGTATCGTCATGCGCAATGCGCTTGAGAACCAGGAAATCGAAGTCGTCGCTGTGAACGAGTACGTGTTTCCCTCGCGCCCGTGTAAATACCCCGACTAACTCCATACACCATAGTCCTTTCATTGACCTTGACTACATGGCATGCATCCAACTTTCTTATCTCCACAAAACGACTTAGCCATTTCCAGGTCTACATGTTCAAGTACGACTCCGTCCACCGTCGCTTTGATGGTGACGTATACGCCAAGGGGGACAAACTTTATATCAATGGCAAGGCCATCACCGTCTTCGGTGAGCGTGACCCCGCCAACATCAAGTGGGGCGATGTCGGTGCGGACTACATTGTCGAATCCACCGTGAGTAGTCATAATATAACCATCGGATAAGGGTGAGGCTGAAGCTACTTTCTGTCAGGGCGTCTTCACCACCGTCGACAAGTAGGCCTATAATGCCATCAAACAGAATATGATTACTTACGTTTTTCCATCACTCAGGGCTGCCGCTCACTTGAAGGGTGGTGCCAAGAAGGTCGTCATCTCCGCACCTTCGGCTGACGCACCCATGTTTGTTTGCGGTGTCAACCTTGACGCCTATGACTCAAAATATACTGTTATCTCCAACGCCTCCTGCACGACCAACTGTCTTGCACCGCTCGCCAAGGTCATCAACGACAAGTTTGGTATCGTTGAAGGTCTCATGAGCACCATCCACGCCACCACTGCCACCCAGAAGACCGTCGACGGTCCTTCTTCCAAGGATTGGCGTGGTGGACGTGCTGTTAACAACAACATCATCCCATCAAGCACTGGCGCCGCCAAGGCTGTTGGAAAGGTTATTCCCAGCCTCAATGGAAAGCTCACGTGAGTTTGGAGCCGTGCTGGCTGATTTTGAACTATCATCGACAACACTTTTTTTGCAGTGGTCTTGCCTTCCGTGTCCCTACTCTGGATGTTTCCGTCGTTGACTTGGTTGTACGCCTTTCGAAGCCTACTACCTACGACCAAATCAAGGCAGTGATGAAGGAGGCCTCCGAATCTCCTGAGCTCAAGGGCATCGTTGCGTACACCGAGGATGCCGTGGTCTCCACCGACTTTGTCGGCCACCCGGCCAGCTCCATCTTTGACGCGACTGGTGGTATCATGTTGAACGACTCCTTCGTTAAGCTGATCTCGTGGTACGACAACGAGTGGGGTTACTCCAGACGTGTCTGCGACCTTTTGGTGTTTGCTGCCAAGAAAGACGCCGAGGCCAAGGCTTAAGCGCCCCTCGGTCAGTGTCGTTCTTTTAGCGAGGGGTGTAGGAATATCAGGTTTTATAGCAGATCGACTAAGGAGGCGGGGCGTGAGTCGGTTTTGGTTCGATGCTTTTGGCCCTTCTGGTTCACGCGCCCACCAGCATAGAATCAATAAAAGATGTACATCACGATTCAACTGTACCATGGTGCCCTGTGGGTCGTACTGTTGCTGTAGATTCTCGCTTTTTTACGACGCCATTATTGAAGACTAAATTATAATATTCACCCACTCATGAGCGACCCCTGAAGACACCGTCAGTATTATCATCGTGCAATCCTGGTGTGTTCTCACGTCGATATTCTCTCCAACTTCCAGTTCGGCCAGGCTGAGCGCTGAATCATTGTTCATACGAACAAGCTATTTTATTACAGACATCGCGCGGTCGGTCTCCAGGATGGTCGATGAGCGCTTGAGCTTTGTCCGGTTGAATCTGATACAGTCTCAATTTTTCATCCGTCATCTCGTATGCCAACTTCGCCCTCATTCGTGTGCTCTTACCCATGTCGGACTGGGTCTGGAATTGTGAAAGGCATGTCACGGGGACCGGCTAATCCCCAACTGATAGTACTGGTTTTGAAAGTAAAAGGGGGCGAGGTACTATCAACTCCAAGAAAGATTGATCGGGAGGAGAGGACAAGGACGTCGGAATCTTTGAGCAGGAGCTCAAGGTAGCCAAGCGATGATCTCGCGTATATATATGAATGGTTTATCATACATATTAGGCCGACCGGAGGACATAGTGACGATGAATGGTGTTGTGATACAGCTCTATCTCGACATTTCAGAGAGATCAGCGGAGCAAGGACATCGAGGTGTCCAAGGCAAACAAAAAGAAAGCTAGGAATACCGTTCAGATATAGAAAAGTACTGTCCTTCCCACCGTCTCGACGGCGTCGCGGGAGATAACTTTTGTGCCTATCTTATTCTTGTCCTAAACGATGCTGGTGGCCTGGCAGATGGGGCGTCCCAGGGCATCAGCTGTGGAAGCCAAACGCAGCGTCATCGATGTCATCGGATGAACACATTTCACCTACGGACGCGACGTCAGGTCGTTGGGATGAATTACTGCCGTTCATATCAACGGCCTCATCCAATATCCGGTAAGAGTTGGGTAAGTTCCTGGCACAATCAGGACTCGGCCCGCGACGAGGCATGCGGGCTCGCCATCATTTGTGTTAGAAGTGATGATGCGACGGGGGGGGGAAGAAGCTGGGCAAATGTTGGCGGATAGTTGCCTGTGTGTGTACTACTGCGTGAGGCGACAGCAGCTCTTCTCTTTCTTCGAGTTGAAGTGTGGATGCGCGTCAGGCTCGTGGCGATGTTTGGCGTTGCTATCGAAATACCGTCTACGATAAGTATCACGTGATACGATATTTGGACAACATTTCGAGGGCATTTACAGATTATTATATAAATAAAATTACCTGTAAATGTCCTTGAAGTGTCGAAAATCCCTGGTGTGTAAGTAGTAGACGACGACGAAAGTGCGCGCACTTCGAGCTTCAAGGCTTCTGGCTTACTCGCCTCAGAGCTGTTCACAACGCGTCTTACGGTATGGTCGCTGCAAAACCTCCTCTGGGTCTCATAGACTTTGCACTTTCTCCCTCTCGTGCATGTCCTCGACATAAATATGCTCACCTGTTACGGATGATGCACCAGGCTGTCACCATAGCCCCGATGCCACAGTCAATGGTTCCTCCACCAAGCTTTGGCGATATCCAGGCTATCCCGTCGCGGTATGGGATTTCGTTCTCGCTCCGGGCTCATGTCTCAACGTATCATCCAGACATCGTAGACGCAGAAGGCTTGGCTCTCTTTCCGCCAGTCAACCATACCTGTCGACGGATACAATAACCCGAGGTTTTCCTTTTGATTCCATGCTTCCCATGTCAGACGTGCAAATCAAAGCCCAACGTCTGAAGGAAGTCAGCCACAAGTTGATCAATGGGGCCGAGGTATGTCAATTTCTGGAGCTGTGCATTCAGGCTGAGATCGACGAGACCAAAGGCTACAGTTAGCGCAACACAAGGTACTGCCGAAGTCTCCGACGAAGAGCTTTTTTCTCTGTACGAAGATCTGATGAAACTCGATCCGGTACTCGCACCCAGTCCACAATCAGACGTCAACCCAAAAGAGCTCGAGCGCAGGCAGCTAGAATCGGACAAGTTGTCCATCGCTTCCGTGGAGGAGAGGCTGGTTAGTGCTCTCATCGCCGCTCCGGTGGGAGCCCGTGAAGGAGGGCTTGCAGAAAGGCTATCTGGTTTACGCGGAGGTGAAGTGGAGGTTGCGCAGCGTAATGCCGATGCCGTTCAGCAGCATGCACGCATCGTGGAACTTCTCGAAATAGCATTGGGTCGAATGGAAGCCGCCCTAGTCTCGGTTGGCGAGGTTGAATTCAAAGATGAGGCAGTTTCAAAAAATGCCACGGCACGAGTTCGTGTAGGCATACTCACCAAAGACGAGTGGATGTCTCTTGTGAGGATCTGCGTGCGTTGTTTCCCGTGGTCCACTTCGACCCACTATTTAATGTGGTGGATTTCAGATATACCAGCGTGATACCTCTGCTGCTGAACAGGTTGTTTGCCTTATGCAGGTAAGATCTGAAATCGCCGGCGAATTGTAACCTAAATAGATCGTCTTGCCACAGAGGACAGGATTCCGTGCTCCAGATGAGAGTATTGATGCAGTACTTGCAGACCATGCTAAACGGGGCGAGACTCAGCGCTTTGAGTCATTTATGGCTCGCATCCTGTCTGGTATGCATTTATTCGCCCTTGATGAATGTTTGACTCATCCCTTGTCAAAAGGACCACCCACTGAGAACCAGCGTGATTTGCACGTTAAAGCTCATATCGCGAAAATGGCACTTCCTTCCAATATTTCAGGACACTCTCTTTCGAGCACTCAACAGTTTCCGACGAGTGCACTTGCTGTGTTGCATCAATACGAGGCTGCTGGGCATCCTGCCCCAATGAAATCCTACACCAGAGTTATATCTGCCCTTTTCAATGTACAAACATCTCCTCACTCCAACCCAGGACTTGGCCGTGCTGCCGCACAAGGACAAGCTTGGGATCTATTCGCACACATGCGTTATGTTGCGCATCCTACACCAGATGCACACCTCTACGCTTTGATGATCCGAGCGTGCGGACCGTCCATTCGACCGGAGCCCGAACGCGCTTTAGATTTGTGGACAGAGATGCAGGAAAACGGCGTAGCGCCTACGAAAGGAGCGTACGAGGCTATTATAAGAGTCTGCGGCCGGGCCGGGAAAGAATGGCTTGGGGAGGGTATGAGACTAGCGCGGGAGATGGGCGATCGGTATTCGATAACAGGAACCAGCGGGAGACGTCTATGGTGTGCTTTGTTAGAGGGTTGCAAGCGCGCTGGTGACCTGAGAAAGGCCAGGTGGATTCTCGCAGAAGCTGTACGAGGGAGTGGTAAAGAAGCCGAAGAGGACACTGCAGTCGTGGATGCCGAACTGATGATGCATGTCTTCCACACCTACGCATCGTACAAGCCGCCGTTCAGGAGAGACGCGACCCGGCTCGTCGACGGTAGCGCACAGTCAAATGGAGAGGCGTTCGCAACCCAAGTTGTTCAGACAGATAAGATGCCAGGCCTCGGCGAATCACCCTCTCGCACGGACACTGGCCAAACACAGACAGATGAAGTCCTCGCCAACGCTCGGACGGACAACATGCCTTCGTTCTCCCGACTCCCACCCCAGACGCCGTCTGATGTCATTGCAGAAGCAAGGGCACTTTTCGACAGGGTTGTTCGGGACAGAAACCTTTTTCCAGAAGAGTTTCAGAGTTTCACTTCAGACAGCACTCTTGCCGGCCGATTTTCCGGTATTGAGTTGACACCTGCTCTCTTGAACGCTTACCTGTCTGTGTTCTACAGACACGCAAGCATCGACACTGCTCAGGGAGTTTTTCACTCGCTCTTTGGCCGAAACTTCTCATCTGCACAGTCGACTTTTCAAGCTGACGAACATACGTATATCAACGCTCTGGAGAGATGTACTTTGGCCCGTGCCGAAGACAGACCTGTGGCAGTTCGGTGGGCCCAGGACGTTTGGCAACGCTGGCAAGCCACCGAAGCGGAAGGTGCGAGAAACGGCAAGGCAACTGTCGGGTCATTCGCTAGGTCAATCGAACGGGCACATGCTGCCATGAGGAGGGTACTTCTACTGTAGGTCTTACTGACAACTCTCCACTTCTCATCATGAAATACCACTCGCCTGTAGGTCTGGTGACATTGATGCAGCTCTAGCACTGTTGCAGACATTTGTTTCCCAATATCCACCTACAGCGTTGCTACAGCCGCCGACTCAATCGCAGCCGAGATCGTTGAGCCCGTCTGCTCCCCAGACGACATCCCCTGCGTCCACCCCAAAATCGCCGACTATTACGCTGTTCGCCAAGCCACCAATCCTCTCCACACGCACAGTACTCACGAACCCGACTCCCTCCACGCCCTCGTTGTCCACGACCTCGCGACCGCTCATTCGACTTACACCGGCCATTGGGCCAAATGACGATCGCGTCCCACCGCTCATAGGCTTTAGCGACATAGATTTACTCCATGCAAGGCTAGCCGAGCACGGGCGGGCGAGGGACCTGGGATATATCAAGTGGGTCTGCAAGGCGTACGCCGGTGCGCTCAAAAGGAGGAGAGACGCGGTGCTCAAAGCTGCTCCCATCTTACCGGTGGATCCTGAAGTAGACTAGGTCGGGGCCCGTCGGATACATGGGCACCTCATAATCTACTGCCACCAGCTAATGATGAGTGTTTCTATCCATGAGAAATACTACTCTATCAAGGGAGACCCCTTGCCTCCCTTTTCTCTCATCACCCCTGAAGCTGGGCATGGCTTGGCCTCAGGGTTTGACAACTCGCCCACTTGATGGTTGCCACAAGAATACACCAACGCACGTATGAAACCTCCGCCTGTAGTACTCGCGAGGGCCCTGACAGAATGGCTAGGTACATAGGATGTACCAGGTTCCGCCGTCGTGCACTTCCAGTCGTCGTCACAAAGCGGCACGCCCTCACGAATGGTGGTATGATATATATATACGATGGTCACTAAAGACAGCGCAAGTCCGTTCAAACTGCTACAGCACAATAACGTCCATAAGAGTCTGAAGCTGATAAGTAAGGCCAAAGAAAGACGACCGCATTGAGCAGGACATGTGCCGAGCAGGTTGGTTACTCGGTCACCGTCAGCACGCAGAGCGATGAGCTACGGGAGAGACTCAGCAGGTTGGATGGTATCCACTCCCTGCCGCATATGAGAGGTAGTCCGCGAGGTTAGAGTAGGGAATTTCACGGGTGTCACAAAACCCGGTCCATGCACTAATGATGCCCCAGAAATCAATTACATATTCGTTGCTAGGGAAAGAACAGAATGTGTCAGGCGCTAACTCCCTATGTATCCGAGGGGCACACGTACGATGTGGGGTATGGACCATTGTTACTGGTCTGCACCGGAGTGTAAGCTCCGAAAGGCCCGCCCTGAGAAGTCCATGTACCAGTCTTTAGAAGAGAGATGAGCAGAGCTTGGCAAGAGTATCTACGATTGCTACATACCAAAGCTCCATAGTATGCATCGATCGCATCTTGTTGGGACATCGTGGCTGCACCGTCTGTCATGTTGTAAAATACAGCCTCGGAGAGCCTTGCCTGCTGAGCGGTAGTGGGAATAGGGGAAACGTATGTGAGATATTCGTTCTCGAGAAGGACGTCCGTGTTGCTCCATGCATAGCAAAAACTCGCGAGGACACAGAATTCGTTCTGGAAGAGCCCACCAGTAACCCAGAGTTGACATTGCTTGACCATTTCGGCGCACGAGCCGTTGTTAGTGATAGGTTGCGGGACACAAGGCTTGGCACTGGCTGCGAGATCCGCATTGCAGGATTGCACTACAGGACAGACTCCAGGTACAGAGGAATACTCCAGCCAGTCCTATAAAACAAGGTATAAGTGGAAGATCATGATAAGTTGAGCTTTGCGATTCATACAGCAAAATTACTGTAGGGTATGTTCAATGTGTCACAGAAACCGGTCCACGCAGCGATAGTCTGCCACTGATCTATGATGTATTGGACGCTTAATAAAGGAGATTTTAGTTGATTTTCGCGGTGATTTGGCTTTGTCTGAAACATACTTGTCAGGGTATGTGCCGTTGGGTGTGACAGAGATGGCATGATAGTAAGTGTCGATATAATTTTGCTGAGCCATGTACGAATTTCCGCCAGACATGGAGTAGAACGTCTGTAGAATTCCCGATATTCAGAGACCTGGGCCGACTTTAATTTCACCTAGAAGCAGCGCACCTCCTCGGTCAGGCGAGACTGGTTGGCTGGAGCTTGGCTCGCGGACAGGACCTGCGCTGGGTTCTCAACCCCCTGAGAGCACGTCGTGAGCATGATACACGAGGTGTAGTTGTAGAAGTTGCTGAGGTCTACGGTGGTCGCGTTGCAGCTATTCCGAAGAGAGAGACACGAAACGGAAGTGAGGGCATCGGATCCTGGGGGGAGTTGTCGAGGCAGCAGAGCGGTTGGTATAGCTAATGTAGCACCAACAAGGCCCAAGGAGAAGAGCGAACGGAAGATGGCCATGTATAACCAGTGGATGGAACGAATGAATGGGGAACTTAAGTGACACTAAGAGATGAAAGAAGGAAGAATATCCATAATCTTACAGTCGCCCACCTTCTTATACTCCCGAAAGGTCTACATGGCTGGGCCAAGTCGTCGTGTGTCCTGGGGTCGCTTGATCTGTCCCTGGATTGTCGTCACGGCCTTCGTCACAAAAACATATGTCGTCTTGCTAAGAGCTGGAGAGTCTCACCTTGGCGCTGGTTGCCCGGATCTGACAGCAAACGGTGAGGTCACGGATGACCGAGTTGATCCTATACTCCACCCATGGCAATGCGGCCATCCACAGAATACGATCGTCTTATGCCAGTGGCAGTAGGGCGAAATACGCCTAGAGTCCTGCATAAGAGTACTGGCCTTGACTACCAATACCCCCGAAGTTTTGGGGCTGGGATTTTGGACTATCATATGTCTATAGGAGACTCGTGGTTTAGCTGGGTTTGGCTTCCCGTTAAAGCAGTCTGGAATGGACTCACCTAAATAACATATCGCCGTGGCGAATGCCCAAGTATGTCTTCTCTCAGGGGGTAGATATGGCGACACCGTCCATCTCCCACATCTCTGGTTGTATCGATGGGCATATAGCATATTAGGTCGGTATATGGAGGGTCATTGGACCACCATGTCTCCGACTTTCGGTTGGTATTTGTGGACGATTGCTCTGAAAGATGGGCTGGAGTCCGTGAGTCAGGCGCCATCATGCATTGCAAGGAGGGAGACCACTGGCATGGGGAGTGGCAGATTCGATCTGGTGCTGCAGCATATTCGATAGACCTCGAAGAACGACTGTCTTCTTACCATCTATACCGGTCTGCCTAGGGGGGACTAGGCGGTACAGCACTATGCCCTATAGAGCCTAGTATGGTCGTTGTCGATGTGGTGGTGATACATACCATGGATCCTAGACTGGTTGACTTTACGTTATCCCATTGCGCAACTTGAACTTGCTGGTCTCGTGTCCATGTTATCTTCAACTCCACAAAGCTTTGATCCAATGCTCCGTGCAATCAAGATTTAGGTCAGCCTTCTTTGCCTCCTTCCTGAGGCGTGATGCAGATGCGCTTGGCACCTCTGGATTGCGATGGCACTGCCCTACATAGTATTAGTGCCATGCAGCGAAGTCGTTCTTCTCTTCCGCATGTCTCTTTCTCTTGGCAAACTGTGACGCGATCCGCGGGACCTCTGCGCAGCCAAGTCTTTGTTGAGCTGGCGTCGCCGCTTTGTTTCCATCACCGCTCTTCTCTGCGTCCCGTGCGTGCACCGTCGACAAGTTTAGGTGACTCCCTCTCTTCATACATTCCTTCCACGAGACCGGTTCTGGCGAGCACACGAACTACGTTCTGACTTGGCGGCATCGGGACAAGGTACATTCCGCAGTCGTAGGGGTCGTACATTTCACAAGCTTCCCAGGACGCTCAGAAGTACGAAAAGTTCGCGATATCAGTACGGAGAAGAGTTCGCGAACCACCAACTCACGCCATAACTTTCATTTGTTGGTCGGATGTCGGCATAAGGCGATTCTCCTTCGGCTCAGAGCTGCCAATCCGGGCCTGTTGCGAACGGGCAAGGCCACTTCACTCGCCTGCTGGTTTGCCCACTGGCCAAATTCCGGCTTGTATGCCAGTGGCTGTAGTGAACCAAATTCGCGATTATCTCGAACCAGTTCTATGGGGCCGATCAAGCGGCATTGCTCTTTGGATCGCGGTTACTGATCAGCGTCCTTTTCCGCGACCGGTGGAAACAAGCTATCCCTTCGAATAATACAAACCAGGGAGAACAGTGTCCTGTTCGTAGTACGAGATCTGGTGTGCAATCACTATCACCACTGCATTATCTGGATCCTATCTGGTGCAGATCGTTTGTATCACGAGTTCTGCGACGCCATGAGGCTGGACATCCACCCTTATTCCCATCAGCTGGTCTTATCAGCTACGATAAGCAGTACATACAGTACATAATGCTCACTCGAGCAGCGAACTGCTGCTTGCAGGATGCTGGTAGGTCGGACCTGTGTGTAAAACATTACATACCGCTCAACACAAGCCCAAAAACTGAATCCCAAGGACTAGCCCGAAGTCGGAAATTGGAGTGAACACGAACATACGTGGCAACACAGATTCGGGCAGAAGTATGTGAGACAGGGCCATGTTCCAACGTCGCTTGACTAACATGCATCACATATCGTATGTGCATGTGAACGAGGGCAGCAGCATTGTATTGTCGCATGACGGACTTTCGATTGTTATCCTTCCGCGGAACCTTGTACGGTGTAGTCGAGCAGCCCCAGGCTCCGATCCAAGGGTGGTGGACAGTCTTGCCAGGGATTCGGTTCTGTTCGGGTACCGCAGTGCTAACTGCTTGCAGGTACTTGCGTTCACCAACTTGATGCCAGCACGTGTGGTGTGTAACCGTTACGCCTCAGGTACTTGCTCAACGCCAAATGGTCACGGTGGCCAGGACAAACGGAGATATCCATGATACAGTCATTTAGCGAGTCTGATTTACGATTGGCCCTTAAGCTTGATCATGAATTCCCTATGTGTGAACGTACGTAGTACCAACTCTCCTCTAAGATGACATTCCACTCTCATTAACGATGATTGATTGATCAAGTCATTGTCAAGCGGAAGTACCCCACGGTGCCTTCGCACTTGCCCCTCAACTGCCCCCAGGAAGCAGCCAGATCCGAAGCGTTCAAACCTGATAATCTAGCGTCCAGCGGGGACAGCCGTGTTTCTCCAGAACTGAGGCCATTTATGACAGCGTGCGAAGAGACACGGAAGCTCCTCGCTCACCCTATCAACACTGTCCGCTCATGGTTGATATCTTCGACCCAGGGCTACATGGTCACCCCAACTTACCAAGGTTTCTCATGTAACCAAGTCCTGCTTCGACTTTCTTGGCTATGATGGGCGTCGGGTGCTCTCTCAATTTGGTGGTGGATTTCTAGGCGGGTCATCCGAGTCCAGTTCAAACTCTGCGTCGGACGACGCATAATAGTCGAAATGATCATCAAAAGCCTCCATCAGAAGTGCAAGTTCTTTTCATCTCCGCTTCCTACTGAAAAAACTGACAATCTTTGACGCATTATCGGTCTGCATCATTGACTACGTCACGATTCTGAACGCTCCGAGTCTCCGTGCAGCGTGTCAAGCTCCTAGTACAACACGCAATCGATTGAGCTGCCTCGGCGCTCTCCAGTTCGTTGCAGAACGTTCCCCTTGAGCAGGAAGAAACGGATTGTCGTCTCGAGTTTACTGTCAACAAACCTTGCTGTTCCTTGCCATCATATGCTTGCTGACAGGACTCCGACACCGGTGAGAATGCTGACAAGAAGCAGCACTTAATCTGACGAGAAACTGCCGCCCGAACTTGGCAAGGGAGCAGAACCCTTCATATGTGCTAAACTTGGCTAGTTCTCAGATGACATGTCACAGTTAATGACGCTGCTTCTCTGGGGTCTCCAAGGGGAAGACATTTGCTCAAGCCTCAACGTGTCCGAGGTCGGCCAGCCAGTGCTTCAGCACTCAGTTGACTGACTTCGGATTGGGAACTTGGCGGACTACCGGTACGAACCACCACCGACTCGACCGATAAGCTCAAAGCGTCCGTGGGATCTGGTGGCCCTGTTCCCCCTGTGGGTGTGGGGAAAGGTTGTCATGGACGTTTTTGGCGTGCGCAGCAGTCCGACGATAGCACGGAACTGGGGGAGGCGATCAGGAACCAGCTAGGTTCCCATCACACTTTGCACACCGCACAATCACGACGACCAAGATCCGCCAGTGTATAATCTGCGAGTCGAATCTGACTAGTCCTGAACGTTCTGAAACTTCAACAGCCCACGGACTTGAGCGTAATCCTGTGGGCTCTGGAACGCAAGGAGGAGACAACGATGATATGCAACATTCCCTCCTAGTCCCAGGCCATCCGTGTAGGCCAGGGTAGTCAGACAGCACCGCGATGCACTTCTTGTGAGAGGTGACCGTCAAGTTGCGGCTCCTTGCGGACATCTGATGGAAATAGACCATAAATAGCTACGAGGTTGCAAGTCAACAAGCCTGAAGGGGAAAGCAAAGTACAGAATGGACCAGCGGGACGCGGAATATTCGAGGCACAGGGAAGCTCAGGGATGGGCATGTAGCGAAGGTAGGGTAGATGACAGGAAATTGAGAAAAGGGGTATACTCCATTTAGTGTGGTTATGTAGAGAAACTGTCATTCAGACCAGTCGATTAATCTGGAGCAAGTGTCGCATAGGGCCTATGTATATCTGCTATCTCGAATAGATTAGAACGCACATATTGACGAACTCTGATTTCTCACAGGTTTCGGAGTAGCATCCCCATCGAATTTCACATCCGAAAATTCGCCAACGTTCGGGTTATACTGAAACGCAGGCACTTGGCACAAAGAATCGTGGTACACGTTTGGGGGATTCATAGCATTCACTTGAGGCTCACACGCTGGACTGGGCAAATTGATTCCGGCCAAGTCCACAACCGGCGATACGTGCGGACCGCCGGTCAGGATATTCCAGAGATCACACATCAAACGTATTGTGGAACGGGCCTGACCTAGATCATTAATTGTGGGTGACCAAGAGAGATACCTAAATATAGTAATTTGACGGTTATGACGGTGATGTGGTTTGTTTGGGTTGCACAGCTGGAAACAAATCGGCCTTAAGTAATTAATGTTGATGCCAACCTGAAAAAAAAAAAAGAAAAGCAGTACGAAACCTTGACCAAAACCACACCAAATACAACACAGACCACATCTTGCCCCTCTACCAAGCCCCCATTCAAATAACCTGGTCTCCCATCATGGCTTCCTCCTGCTAACACCTTGTTCTCATTCCCTCGCCGTCCCCATCGTCGAGCTCGCCTACCCCTCGCTCCTGTCCCTGTCCGCAGAGACCCTTACAACGACATGTATATCCCATCGTCATCGACCACCCCCCGTTCCATCCTCAAACGACAGCAGGCATCCAGTTATGTTCATGCTATGGCAAAACCCTCCGATAGACTCCATGCTGTCCACTTCCCTCCATCGCCAGCGTTGACGTGCACATATGTCGCCTATTCGTCCTTGACATATGATAGATCTCCCATTATCGTGGCACCGAATACTTGCGCACTCCCAGAGCGCGGGTGCCCCGGACGGACATACACTCTCGATGAGCACGACCCTTCGCAGAGCTCATCCCCACCAAGAAGGCGATCACATCATAACGGCATCCATGTCCATCCCCATGCCGTATCAAATCACCAGGTGTCGAACTCTTCTGACAGAACGACTGGTGTGGAGGATGACCCCTTGGGCGCTCCCACGCGAGCATCCTCGCTGCATCTTCCTCCCCTGATCCCCGATCTCTCCTCAGAGTCTGATGAGAGTGATGGTTCTGCTACCCCGCCCTTGATGCCTGCTCCCTCAATACCGAGGCTCCGCGCTCGCGGGGATGGCAAAACATACACCAGCGCTGCATGCGAACAGGGCTATCCCAATAATAGCCCAAACCCGTCTTTCCCCCCCTATTCTCCCTTGCCTGAGGACGCGCATAAGACCCGTCGCCGCAGACAGAGGGATCGCTCACGTGAACGTGACCGCCACAGGGAGTCAAAGTATACTTCATACACGAGCGACGAAGGCAGCAGCGATGTGGGTCACACGTCATTCTCGCTTTCTGCGGGGTACCACTTAGGTGATTCGGATGAGAGCTGCTTAGGAGGTTTCTGATGACCCCTTTCATGGACGCTGCTATTTTTTGGAGGTGTTCTCAGTTTAAATATTTTTTTTGTCATGTCATGCCACGACAACGCCTAGAGTTTCTATGTTATGTTTTCCATCATGTGTTTACATGAGTTCACACACGCCTTGAGCTGGTTGAATATAATAAGCAACCTTGACTTCGGGTACCGTTGGGACGACTGCCTGAAAGGTCCTTTGCCGGCAAGCGGAAAATGGCAAATATAGGTTGTTCTTGTAGTTTGCTATAGTGATGTGCAGTGAGTACTTGGGTCAATCACAATTCCATCCCGGTCGCTCTGCTGACCATCACCAGACGTCGCCAAGCTTCATCTGTTACAACGTGATTGTCGATTCCCATGCAGGGCGTCGATGCTTCTCTGTTCTTTTCCGATAGGCAAAAGGCTACATTATTTCTCATCACCAGTCAAATTCTGTCTGACAGCACTTTCAGAACTGCAATGACCCCAGGCAACGCGCCAGGAGAGTGGGTTGGCGGAGATAAGCGCTTCCGCGCGATATCGGTCACTGGAACCATAGACGAGATAGTCACCAGACCACGCTGGCATGGTCGGATCCAGATATCTTCAAGACAGACCGTCGGCCAACTATCCTGTGATGCCGATGACGTCGCAGGCAACTGACCCAGAGGGGCCAAGGTTTGATGCACACCTGCTGCGGCGTATCGTGCATCATGTGCTGTCCAGAGGAACGCCATTGTTGCTGGGCTACGGCGTTCCAACAGTCTAATCTAGACAAGGTAAGCCTGCACTGCAGCATGACAAACCGCAACGTCGATATCTCAGGAAAATCTTTCATAGTAACGATGTCGACAACCCTAAGTTGACCGGAACTGTCAGCACGCCGACTCGCAGGCGAGTGAACGCATGAAGATCCAGAGCTTCACCTCCCCATTCTCGAGTGGTTTCTCCATCTCCGCCAAGGTCTGCCTGAATCCATGTTGTCATCTAACTTGCCCTAGCCATGGAGATTTTGCGGGCCAGAGTCGTATCGTGATCACGATGCGGTCATCTTGTGAACTCGCCATCAAATACTAGTACCACATGTTTCAACAAATGAGATGGGTGAAAACGGACGTGCCGTACAAGATTCATATGTACGGCTGCCGAGTTGTACCAGCTCCAATTTTGATTTTCGGATTTCGATGTCGCAATAATCTTTAGTCTTATTATAAATGTTTATATTTATTTACTCGTCCACGTTGTGCGCTCACCGCATTTCACTGTTTCTGGGCCATCGTCGATCAACGCACCTGAGTTCCCTTCCTTCTGTATGTAATTATAATGCCAGAACCACATGGAGACATAAAGGGGCAGGTAGGCTGTTAAGCGAACTAACTGTTTTCTATTTAAACAGCTTGCTGCCTTTCAGCCTTTCAGCGCTTAGCCCTAGCATGCGGCTCCAGTCATCAAACCTTTGTCGCCCTTGTATCCCTCCAGCAGGCACAGTAGCTGCACTATGGTGGGTACCACAACAACTGAAGACACTGACAACGAGGGTTAGGAAATGTCAGGATAGGGTTAGGAATACTGGTTTAGGGTTAGGGATACTGGTTTAGGGTTAGGGTTATTGGGGCAATGTTTGGCATTACATGTCATTGAGGTTAGTTCACTGCTGTCCTTCTACACCATTTACACGATGAAAAGCAAAAAGCAGAAGCAGAAGTAAAAAGTGCCAACTCTGAGCTCCCCTATTGTTAGTAGAACACAATATCATGATGTACTGAGTTCCTTTTTTTTTACCATTGCTGTTGAGCTGTGACATGTCCACAGCCCAACTACTGTTGCCCATCATTGCAAAGACCTTCATTTACAAGTGGGTGTTGCCACAACCCACCTGCTGTCACATGTGGTCAAATGACAGCTAGTCATTGACCAGTTATCACAGGATCCACTCAGTTGCCAAGGGCCTTGAACCATTGGCCATTACTGCAACCAGTGGTGTACTTCTTTCAAGGTTGTTGTCCTATTCCTTGGATTGTAACCTTCAGCAACTGATCATGCAGGATAGGGAATATATTGAGACAGAAATGCAAATACTTGAACTGGGTGGCTTTTTCTCACAAGCCCCAACAGTCAGAAAAATCTTCCATGTCCTACTGGTCTCACTTGGACCACACCATGAGTGGAGCAGAGATGGGCATGATAAACTAACTGCCATTGGTTTTCCTATATTGGCAGTGAGGGACATGTTCTCTGGAAAGTGGTTTTGTATGTGGGTTCTGCCCAACAACTGCTGTGCTGCTTCTATTGCATATTTGTACCTCAGTCTGGTGTATCATTACAGTGGTAAGATTGAACCAGTCCTGTTGCTATCACAAACCACATGATGGGCAAATGTATTGACTGCACATTCAACTACATCATGGGTGTGCCTGACATCAAGATTTCCTGAAAACTTGAGCTCTTCATACATGCTTCCATATGGCAAGAGTGGTGTAGCAAAAAAATACTGGCAATAGGAAGGTGTGGTTGTCAACCCCCTCAGATGGTGGAGGTGGGACAGGAGCTGCAAGCTTGCCAATGAATGCACCATCAAAATTCCACCACATTCCTGCTTTTATAAGTCAGTTCTGGTGTGTGTAAGTAACAGGATCACTGATGTGGAAGGCTGGCAACATTGAACATCTTTGCTCATTCATAGAAAGATTTGATGAAGTAATCAGAAAGACAGTAGTGCAAGCTCATTTGACAGATCCTCCCCATTACAAACCTCCAATGACATGACAGCTTTGCACTGTAGAATGTCATAGTCAGTGGTCCCCATCCTTCCCTGTCATGGTACACCATGGTTGGTATGCAAACCACAGCCCCTGTTGATCACTTACCCAAAATGCATACTTTGACAGCCCTTTGCCAATGTACCCACCTTGGGTCTCACTACCTTTCACCAATGAACAGCCAGAGCAGCAAGGCATTGGGTTGGAGAGAACCACCAGTACAAAACAATGGAGTTGATGATGGGCATAAGCAGTTGAAGACAAGCCTTTTTATACACCAAGACAGGTGGAATTGGTCAATAGGTGACTCTGGTAAGCAAGACGTGGAGAAGGGGCTTACTATATGACAAGGAACGTTTCGCCGAAAGGTAAGACGTGGTTTCAACATGTCGATGGTGACCGACGACGGTCGGTGTCACATTGCCCGTGCATGAGCAAAACGAATCTAGTGGAATTCAATGCATAATAAAGCAGTCCTGCAGACTAGTATTGTTCACTTACAGCTGGTCCATTATCCTGGTCATTGAGAAGGGATCAGATGCCTGTACCTTTGCGAGATTGCAGGCGGCTGCAGCGTTGCTTGAGATCACGGTGAGCGCCGAATAATGTGGAATATAATTATTATAATAATTCTTTGATATGTTGATGCGTCGAGCCAAAATAAATAAGTATTTACAATGACAAGGCTTGTGTCGGAAATCCAAAAATCAATGTTGGAGCTGGTACAGCTCGGCAACCGTAATATGGCAACCAACCAAGTTGGAGTAGCTTAGTTCACCATTTTCCAGACCGTGGTCGCGGTTGGGATGATTTCATCTGCAGAATTCTGTCCCCCTTGTCAGCGATCTATGCCCAGACCAGTACAGACAGTGCAGTACTGCGGTACTAACGGGGATTTCTTCGGCGGCGTAGGCCTGACGCCCGAGTGGTATGGTGAGCTAACTCCAAGTAAGCTGGCACGTATCGTTTAACCTGCATCAGGGTATCTATAGCACTGCCAGTGGATCGCAAGGCTGTCTCGGATGATCTAAGGAGTGATTTCGCTTGTTCAACTGGAATTGAAATTGTGCAATGCTCACTGTCCTGCTTTTGTTTTGGAAACGATGGAAGTCTTCATATTTTCACCCACGAACGCTGGCCCCTGGCAGAAGCACCAGTGTTCAGTTTCAAAGTCTCGGTGAAACACTCGGACTCATCTGGTGGACGATTGGGTTCACATCGATATGGCCATGTAAATCGGTGCACCACTGTCGTTTGTGCCAGTTAGCGACAGGGAAGCTGCTAATGATACCGCCCTTTCAGGAAACAAGGAGCACCGGCCCGCTTCCCTCAGGCCTCTAAGTTGAACAAAACGTATGTTCCCCCTGTGCTGGAGGCCGGTCTGGCTCTGAACTCGATCTGAGACGAGGATATCAGTATGTTTTATGTACTTGCCCACAGCACACGCCTCAGGAAGGGGTGAATAAAGGCGATTGTCGTCAGAACTTGCAATCGACACGTCAACGTGCCGCCACCCATCCAAGCCATTCATGACCCCACCCCAGAGTTTTCCCATTTTTGTCGGGCTTGACACACACCCTTTTTCCACTGTCAAGGGTGTTGATACGTTGCATCGCCTCTGGACTCGCCGTAATCGTCTGTAGAGAAAGCCCATATCAGATTTGGATACTTGGAAATTAAATTCCTGCTGCCATGATGCAACGTGCCTTCAAGTCATCCTTCTGCCGATTGACGTTCTCGCTATTTGTGATGACCGCAGCACCCCGTTGCCTGCGCCATGAATGGATAATCTGAGTGGGAGTTGCGTTATACATATTCGCTAGCTAGCGAACCTACTTCAGCGTCCGGGGGTGTGCCCTGAATTTGATGATCGCAAATTTTAATGAAGATTGTATCTATACCCGTGGCAGCTTAAGCAGCGACATTTATGCCCTTTGCTCAACAGTAATATCCGCGAAAGAAAGATGAATCCTAACCAAAGGCACGAACCGCAAATCCATGTCTCAAGTCATGCAATTATAATTATTCATAAAAAAGGCTGACCGAACTTACTCCACTTGTAGAACAACAGGGACGACCGTAACCGTCTTGAAAAGTGCTCGAGTGTGTGGCCCATCAGAACTGCGTTCATGTCTGATGGGCAAATGATATCGTACGTTTTAATTGAGAAGTTACTAACGCCAATCACTTCGACTTTCCCAGTTTTCGAAAGCTTCTCCATTTCTTTCCAGCTGGTGTCATTGAAGCTACCCGTCTCGTCCAACTTCCAGGAGCATCGGCGTCTAGGGGGGCCAGATTATTTCCTACAGAATGTGAGTTTTCCGCTGTCTCAATCATGCGCCATGCATGCCTCCGTATGCGACGACTTGAGGGCAATGGATAAGGTACTGCCATCGACCTGGGATCACAGTCAAAGATCCTTTGCAAGGTGCCAGATTTGGAGGCTTACGACGTCTAGATAGGTCAATCCCGCGCGCTCCAAGCTCATAGAGAGATTGCCCTTCTCGCTTGATGCCATAGAATCAGGAAGAACCCCGGTGTTTGAGAGTGACGCACGGGAGTTCCGGCGCGACAAAGATATCTCCCCGAGGGATGCCAGACTTCCTGATAATCTCCCACTGCACCGTACCACTCGGCCACAGACTGGCAATCTGATTGCGCTGGAATCTTTGCCATACATTGCAGCCGTGTCAATGTGCCTATAACCTGCTTGAAGAACGGTCGGAACGCAGGGACATGCTTGGGACCCAACTCCTTAAAGTTACCCGAGTGCTAAGCCCTGGAAGTCATGTCAGATCATGAGCTGAGCTATCGCTACTTACCATGTTCCTTGTACCTCGATCAATGTACTTACCAGTACCGGTACCGGCAATCTGCACTCCGTTGTCCAAGGTGATGGCTGCGGCAGTCATCCTGGCCCGGGAGTGGACGGTAAAAGTGACCTGCGACAGCTGCACAGTAACAATAAGGTCCAAATACGTCCTTTATAGATACGCAGTGCAATGGATTTGAGCACGCAGGAGTATGGAGAACTGTCGACCCGGATAGCCAGGGTACGGAGCGCCTGAAACCCCAAATCCGGTGCACGGTAGTTCCATCAATCAATCACTGACTCGGAGTACTGATTGATCAGTGCACGCTGGTACTTGGACTCGGGAACTTGGAATCGAGATTGATAAACTGTCGGTCGATTGGCCTCCGCTTGCTGACCTAAAACCGGGGTCGGTAAGTTGAGTGACGTTGGATCATCATCCAGTAACAACTCTGGTCGAACTCCGGCTTAGTGGACTTGGTTGCGGTAGAGGAAGAACTTGCTGGTGGGCGAGTCAAATAGGTATTATGCAACCTCTCAATTGCTCTCTTGCAATAACAAATCTAGACTTGACATCAGACGTTGACGCTTGACGATTCTCTTGCCGTGCAATGCAGAGTTGTGATTGGTAGATACACTGACGAAAAAGGCAGGTCCTTGAGCTATCCCAAAAGAGTCTGCTCGATGAGCGCTTAGGTTTGTAGTTTGGGACTACGTCGGACTAAGACTGAAAGCTGAAGAGGCTAGAGGGCGGAGCCTTCAGATTCTGGGCTAAAAAGTCGACTTCAACCAATTGCAAGTGCTTCATCACAGGATCAAGATGCTGCCAGTGGCTGATATGAAGTTTCGTTGCTGCTACCAGGACTGTGTCCCTTGTGCAGGGCAGGGATGACACAAGTTCCACGGCAGACAGGTACCAGCCTTGCCAACAAAATTCCTGATTCCCAGTCAACTAGTCATATTCCCCCGGCTGTGCGCAGATCACAGCTTGGTGGACATGTCTGGGCGCTCACCTCCTCGTTCTAATCCCGATACCTCATCATGGAGCTGGTCGACGTCGGTCCTGCTAAACCTCTTTCCCCGAGTCCTATCAACTTGAATCATCCGCTCGAGCTCGAGCTAGGTGCACTCGATATAGGGCAGGTAGCGTTGCAGTCCAGAAGTAACCCAGAGCGACAGGACAGCTCTCAACCAGTGGATGACCAACCCGACTCGGATGACCATCCTGCTGTTCCTCGGGCGCCTGGTCCTATACGATCTACAATCCTCTCCAATCTGGCGACCGCCGAAGAGGCACCGCTGCAACCACGCCACCCAGAGCCCCCGCCCCACCACCACTCAGGCGTCTGCAAACCCACCTTCTGTACCACCCCCCGATAGTACCCCAGACCAGCCAAAGCTTACGGGATACCGGCTTCTCGTCGTCTCACTAACCATTGGATTCGGAACTGCCCAAGCCATCTTGACATATCAAGGCCACAAGTTTGCTCCTACAACCCTTGCATGGATTTCCGGCATCGTCATTACACTGTTGTATGTCTCACCCATCTGGACCATCGTGTTCTCGAATATGACAGTCGTTTCTAACAGTTTGGCTTGGGTTGGGTGGTACGAAAACATTCGCTCTTACGAAAATCTTCGGTATTGGCTGTTCGAAAGGGACTATACATCGGACATTGTTCGCTCTTATGCAAAGGGCTTATCACAGGTGACTATTCCTGGCGCAACAGAGCTTGGTGCTTTATGTACCCCGTTCTAACGTTTCTCCTGTACACAACTTGCATTTCGGCATTCATGCTTGTATTATATTTCCCGTTTTACATGATATTCCAGGAGGAGCCGACTTGGAAGGCAATCATATCAGGGGCACTAGCGTTTATCATTTGGCTCTTCCCGATAGCTTGTCCACTTGCTTGCCAGTCTACCAGCAGAAGTCGACGAAGGAGGTACTACCGCCGAATCTAAAGCGCAGCCACGGGTCCACGACAGAGACGAAGGAATATATACAAACAGAACACTGGTTTATTGCGACCTGTCAGGATAAGTAGTTGGAACGTTAAGCGCTGCATGGAGGTCTACGTAAATATACCTCATTTACTGGCCCACATGATCCTTTGAAGGTAAATGAAACGGTTCGCGCACATGACGGATGGCAGCAAGACGCGCTAGTTATTCAAAAAATACGGGATATCTCGTTAACTTGAGACTATAACTGTGCCGATTCCCTCTGCTCGAGTGATCCATCGAGCAGGTCGAGGTTCGTAATGTCGCGTTCTTTCAGAAGCTAGACAGGATCCTCTGAGCTGGAGACAGGAATCTTCTTCTCGTCCTCGGTGAACTCCCGCGCAGCGTCTTCTTCCTCAGTGATATCGAGTTTTTCCTTTGTTTCAACCTCGAGGTTGGATGTCGGGCCGTGATAGTGTCGATGCGCACTGTGGACAATAAAGACACTAAAGTCAAGCATTCTGATCTCAGAAATCGGTCAATACACACCTTAGAATGTACCAAATTCTAGCGGAAAAGTATACTGGTCAATAACGCGGATGATATATGGGTTGGAGCATGCTTACCCGCTGAGGACGACGACCCCAACTGTGATGACAGATGCGTAGTTCATGTTGTCTTTCGAAACAGGAAAAACAGTGGGCAAAGCGAAGATTACGGTGACAAACAGTGTCCATGAGATACAAGTCACATTTGCCGCCCAACCTAGGAATCCTGATCCCATGTAGAATGGTCCTGGGTGGAAGTGTACTTCGGGGTGGTTCGCGTAGAGGCGTCGCCTGCGTGATAAGATATTAGAGTTATGGGACGACATATGAGACAGAATTACGCACAAAAATATAGGTATTATGTAGCTCAGATCAAGAGCCATGGCGGTGAGCGCAAAAATAGCATTTGCAGCTATTGGCGAGGCGAGATCAAGCAGACCAGGGAGGATAGACAAGACGGTCGTCAGCCAGATGGCACGAAGCGGCGTCTGAGTGGATTCCGAGATGTGACCAAAGTACCCATTGTCCGGGATACCTAGCCCCCCGTTAGGGTAACGACCATGCAAGCAACCACACCCCACTTACCATGATCACGACTAAAAGCATAAATTGTGCGCGAGCATGCCTGGAGTGCGGTTTGGACCACAAAGAAAGCGGTGAGGCATACGAAGCTCTGGGAAGGACAGGTTGAGGACCCGAAGTAACTATGATCGGGAATGGGGACTCACCCAAAGGAAGAGCGCAACGTGGGCACCCATCCGCAGGGCCATTATCTCATAGGTGCACATAATGTTGGCCGCAATTGTGCGATAACTGCGGAGAACGTACCTGCAGGAAAGCAGATCCAGACACCCCCGGAAGATTCTCACTGGGTGATGCTGAGCCTCGTTGTGCACAGGGGGGACAGGGAGAAGTAACTCACATTGGTCCAGAGCACAGAACCAACACGATATTGAGAATCCAGCCGAGGATCCCGGTCCCAATGACTGTTTAATTATGTAAGGTGCCGCTTGATGCAAGGAAGGAATTCCGATAGACTGTACCCGCAATGAAAATCGCAGTTGGTGCTGTCGAGAAGATCAAGTTACCTGGAACTAGATGCATGAAGTAACGACTGACCCGCGTATGCAGCCCTTCGCACCTCCTCACTAAAAACGTCACGTTGTCAGGTACGAAAAGTATATAGGCCAAGGTAGACGCACGAGATATGAGCGGTAGCGTCATAGTCCTGTACGGGACTGTAAGACAAAAACTGCCCGAGATCGAGCAAAACATTGGGCTCACCGTCATCTTTGGGAAAATGAACCAGAGTTAAAGGGCGAATACAATCTCAGGAATGAAGATACATACCGTCCACTGTACGCTGAGCAACCCCAAGAAGAACGCAATACCATTGTTCCATCCGCCCGTCTGATTGATGATACCCTGGGTACCAAAGACGTAGCCGGCTGCATGCATTTCCGACCTCGGGGTTGTGGCTAGGAGTACGATAACGATAATGATCGTCGTTCCAAGATTTACAAAGACAAAACTGCGGGTAGCGTATGCGAGGTGTTTTGTCGCGACGGAGTTCAGTGTCCCATGAACTATGAGCAAAGCTGCAAAGAGTCCAACGGTTTTTCCTGGAGTGACTACAAAATCTGGGGAAGTTATTGAAACAGCTCCCCAAATCATGGTGGCCAATCCGAATTCTGTGGAAGAGATACCGGCGACTTGACCAAGGATGTTCAGCCAACCAACGATCCAGCCAACAACTGGACGATGGGCTGGGGGACAAAGTTGTGCAGACGCGGTGTAGAGGCCTCCGCATGTGGGGAAAGCAGACACAATTTCAGCGATACTGGACCCAAGGGTGAAACACATGCATGATCCTAGGAGCCAGCACCAGGTTGCCTATATTAGGATCAAGACAGTCAACGCAGACGAAGCCGAGCGAGAGACGTGACCATACAGATGCAGGACCTCCCAACAAAAGGGGAGTGTTGAACGTGGTGGCTACGCTTGAACAGAGTCCCTAGATTTCAATATTGTCGTGTGACCCTTTAGCGAACACGGTGGACATGTATTTACCATGATGCTGAACGCGAAACTGATTGTTGCCAAATTTGAAAACTCTCTTTTAAAAGAGGGCTTGTAGCCCAGTACCTCCAGATTGCGGTCGTCATCGTCAACAATGGTAGGCATGGTGAAAACGACAGCCTAGAGCAAACGAGAGCTGGAAAGATAGGAAGTGGGTAGTACCGAGTAGCAACTTGGTCTGCCACGAGCGCCTGTCGTGTCCTATTTAAAGGGAGTTGAAAATTGTCCAAAGTTATTGATTCTTATACGACCTGGAATAAATTTGCCAGTAGTACCTGTATTGATCTTGAAGGAATGATCTTGCCGACAACAAAGTTGGTCATGCTAATTTGGTAATCAATGTCTGTGACCCCCTCTTCCAGAATCATTGTATCCCCTTTGAAGGACGCATTCTGCAGAGTCATTCAAACCTGTTGTGCCAGCCCTTGCAAGTAGCGTAGAATGCGTTCGACTTGAAGTCGTATACTTTTTCTTTGGCAATCATGATGGACACAGGATTTCGTTTAGTCCCCTCTGTGAGGAGGTTAGTTCCCTGATGTACTGCCTGGGCGCTATTCGTATGGGGTATAATACTGCCACCAGCCCTACAATCGAAAACCTCCAAATAGTGTCGGAAGCTGGATACCCGCTGATCTGAGTTACGCACGATGCGTGATCTAGTAGTACTCTGGTTATCTCCTAGTACTGGTGGTAACCAAGGGATGCTCCACCCTACTGCCTCGAAGTTGGGCACTGCACCGTGCTACCAACCATTCGCAGTCGTATATCAGAGCTTTCGTATGGGGAGGGGTCCTAGTATCACTACATCTTACGATCGAAAACCTCTGGCTGGTTCCAAATAATGTCTGCGGCGCTGGGCTCCGTCTCATACATATCGAGTACGATAAACGCACATGTGGGTTGCGAAGATTTGTCCATTCCTGAAATCTGTCGTGACATTGAGCCGTTTTCCAGCACGCATCAGGTCAGTTGCTATGTCTCCAAAGCCGCATGTCGACATCGGTACTTATGCCTGGGCACCAATGAAGCATCCATCCTGGCCATCTCGGTGCGTTGATATTCGCTCAATATTCCAAGTCATTGATTAAGAGATACAGATATTTGATCTGGCCATCAACTTGGATGTCGAGGTACGATGTTACCGAGTCCCACAAGCTACGACACGTGGTTCAGACGAGCGCCCTCCCTAGATCGAATACTTGCAAAACCTGAGATTCGGCATCTCGAAAGTTTTCTTTGTTCTATGTCGCATTCTGCCCCTTTCCTTGTGCAGTCTTCGTGTGGCTGGTATGTTTGCCTTGTCCGATTGACGGGACACCCTTGCTTATCCCGTTGTTCAAGAGGACCTCACAGCTCCTTCTAAAATGGTCGAGGTACTAAGGGTCGCTGTTCAAGTCCCTGTCGAGGCGCTAACACGCACCAATATAGTTGTGCCCAATCTTTGTCCAGGCTTTCAACTGTAAGAATGCCATTAGTGTTACCATTGTCTTGGACTTACAGTTCCTCAGGGAACGGCGCTGTCATCTTGGCTTGCGCTGAATGTGAGTCCAAGATTAGTCTATCCCCTGAATTTCTGACCAATTTTCTGTTTCTATCAGATATATTTCTGTTACGCACTTGCGCACTCTGGGCAGACAATAAAAGCGTAGTTTATCTACTTCGTACTGGCTTTTTGGTATGTTTCAGTGTGCATCTTCCATGTCGTTTGATTAGATTCGTTTGGTGCTGCTATAGGTCAGTTTCCTTGGTGCCTTCACGTTCACCGGGTTAGCATCGTATCTACAGCCAGCCACCTGTGGGTACCCACCAACTCATCTGCACGTTCCGCGCTGAACAGCTACCAAAGATAACATACCTGATAGTCATACCCACCTGACCGGCTGTTTCTCCTCTAAGGGCAAAACTAATGGCAGTGGCGTGGTTCCCTTTGTACTCATGCTGGCTCTTGAGTTAGGTTGTTTTTCCTCCATGTGTGATATTCTTGCAGACTTTTTAACCTGCAGGACAGAGACATTTTGCTTCACGGTTCTCAAATTTGTCAGAAACTATCGTTCTTCGTTCAGGGGCAGGATGATCACATCGATCGTGCATCACGGTGTTCTTTACTTCACTGTTGCATTGTGTAAGTGCTTGCTGCCAAGGAAATGGGAGAGACTGATCCTTTCCACAAGTCTTGGTCGTCCCAGTTATAATAACTGACTTGGTGTGTACGCACCTCTTTGAGTGGTCACGAGCTAACATGGCAGCAGGTGGGCTATGACCAAGGGGCAGTCTTCGGCTTGTGCGTCATATTATTCCCTGTTTCGATCCACCTCATATGTTTCAGAATACAAATAGTTGGTCAGGCGATGGCGGTGACTCGTATGCAAGTTCACCTGTGGGCTGCAAACTTGCGCCCTCAGACAGAGCTTCCTCTACCCATGACAACCATACATTTTGCAACGGAAGCCAGAGCTCCTGAAGAGATATGACTGCTCGGCACGCGGATGCAGACATTTACAGCTGCTGGACAGTATTTGTACTTACAAGTTACATCCACACAAAAGATGATGGTTAACCTTGAGCAAGGACACACCTGGTTCTGGCGAGGGTTCTCCGAGGCCACCCGACAACATATAAATCTATTGGATTGCGATTTCATGAAGCATGTATTGCGCCTCTGTCAGAATAAGTTGGCTGCAGAAAACATAAGAAAAGTAATAGTAATAGTAGAGCATACGATAGTCCATGTCCATATTATACTGGAAATTAAGATAATAATAACGTCCAAGATCGTGCAAGTCCGATGTTTTCATAATGAGGCTGAATAGATAGTCCGCATATCGATATCCAATGTCCAGGATGCAAAACAAAGCAGCCACGACAAAACTCGTCAGAAAACTGATGAGAGCACAACCAAACACACCCGTCGCTTCGTGTCAATTCGACAACCTTGAATCCAATACGGCGGGGCCGAAGAGAGAATGGCCTTGGAAGCGATAGTAAGTCCTAGAAAGGTCCAAACCACATCGAACCTAAAGTCTTCGCGAGGGTTTCGCAGCAACTGGCTTGCGAACTGCAGGTTCATAGAGACTTTTGCCCTTGTAGCGCGAAAGTTTGGCTACAAAATAGACAATGGTGATGAGTCAGATGTCAGATGTGGGAAGTGAGAAGGGAAGGGCATACATCTGAAGATCGATGGCACCACAGAAATAGAGAAGGAAGTGTCAAGGAATGCCATAGAGTCCAACGTAGGCATGAGACCAAGGATGTCGACCCGCGACTCCTGCACTGCGTTATCAAGCGCCGCCAGCGACGATGAAGCCAGCAGTGCGGGTGCCTCGTTCTCAGCACCGGATGGAACTTCAGCACTATCAGTATGCCATTGGTAGACGTGGGAGGAGCAACACTTACCAATGGGCTCCAGTGGAGCGCGGTTTGCGGTAATATTCGTGATCTTATTGGACTGCGCCCGCGCCGTCGTCGATTCTTTGGCAGGAATCGGAACTGATTGAACGACTGGATGACGACCAATAAGTGATCCAGCGCCTAAACGAGAGGAACGATAAATATACTCACCCTTCGACGTATTACCGCTGACCGAGGTGATGCGCTTCAAAGGAGCCGGCAACATCGACTTGCGAGGAGCCGGCAGCATGGACTTGCGAGGGGCAGGAAGCGCAGATACTTTCACAGACGGCCCAGCACCAGGCTGAACCGCCTGAGTGCTGCTTGGTTGAGGTGCTTTCGTAGTTCCTTCAACTTCCTTACCCTTACTTGAGGATCGGCTCGTCGCGCCACCTGGGACCACGGGCTGGTTTTCTTTGGCTGCTGCTGCCTCTCGCTTCGCTGGGGGAGGCGGGCAGAGGATTTGGACTTCTAGGGGTTACGATTAGGTCGAGCGATCGCAGCTGTAAGCCACGCTTACCTTGAGCAAGTTCGATCTCTTCGACTCGTTGAGCGACGCTTGCGAGGATGCGCTTTCGCCTGGCCTCCTTCGCGGCTTGACCGGCGAGTTGAGCTTCGGTAGGGACCATGACCGCGGTGACTACCGAAAGTTCCACTTGGACGGAAGATAGTTTTGTAGTGAAGAGAGCGACGTCGTCCTTGACTTTAGCAAGTTCGCTTGCTTGGCGCTGCTGCTCTTTGACGTGATCTACCAGTGTGCAATGGAGACCATTGACGAAGGTGTTAAAGTCCTTGCCGTCGTCGTCGAGCTTCGTGGTGAGCGTCTTGATTTTGTTTTGATAAACGTCGACTTCGGCCCCCTGACGGACCAGATCTCGTTTAAGTCCTCGGATTTCTTCCTGCTGCGAGGCCACCATATCGCACAGGTCGTTGACGCGCTGAGAGAGTTGGACCGAGTCGCTGCCCGTCGGGTGGACAGTCTCGAGATTGGATACCCTGGTATCGAGGGAGGCCATTTCGGAGGCCATGGCGACGACCTTGACGAATAGGACGGTGACGAACTGGAAGCCCAGCTCGACACGGTCTGTTATCGACAAAGCCTTGGATACGACAGTGTCCATCGGGTAGGAATAGCGCTGGTATGGGTAGACGTGGATAAGATGGCAGGTGGAAGCAGAAGAAAGAGCTGGAACTGAGGACCAAGGCCATTCGAGGATGGGTTTTATAGACCTTTGAGTTGCGTTTCGGCCTGCCAGCCTGTGAGGTCTCGGAGTCCGCGTCATTAGAGTCTGGGGCTGATTTCTTCCTGATAGCCTGAGCCCCAATTTGTTCAGTACATAGTAGTAGGGTCCAGGTCCCACCACTGCTGGAGAGGTCGAGTCGGTGTGGTGAATCTGAGGTGGAAGTGTTAATCTTAGGACGAATCACGTGCGCAATTATGATGTCGCTTGACTGCTGTGGTCAGCTGACCACACATTCTGCCATACATCCTACCCCTAGTGTTTGGATTTCTGGGAATAGTCACAAATAACAAAACAGCCACTTGCTTTTACTGGTCGATACTTTTGTAGCAGGTGGTATACATTCTGTACTGGGATTCTATCCAATTTTTCATCTAAAAATTGGTAGATGTCACACAGAGTCACGCCATGCCGAATCTCGACAACACAGCGGAGTCTTGTCAAGACAGATGTAGGCTGCGGGCTGCCGCTGCCCGGCACCTTTCGGGGTTTCAATATGACAATGTCACACTCCCCTATTCCACAAGCTTGACAACACCCCTCTCGTCAAAACATTCGATAATCCCCCTCGGAAAAATCGATCCAAGATCGAACAGGATGTCCTCGTGCTGGGTGCCAAGTTTGGTACCATTTGAATCTCTCTACATGGTTACACGGTTATGAATTGATGTGGATTAGTTTGACCAGCACAAGTAGACGAGTCTTGCATAGTTTTTCTTCAAAAAAAGTACCCAGCCCTCTTGAATACTATTTGATTGTTCTATACATATGATAGCACAGAGCCCGCCGCTGAGACCAGTGATTACACTCGTTCGAAATCCGAACCGAGGCTGAGTAGATATAGTCATTCTTTCTGCAAGGCGCCGTCGGCATCTACCGCGGCCCAGGGGTCAGATTATTTACTAATGAGGAAGGATTACAACTTGAGCTTGATCCCTGTTCAGTGGCAGGACCGCTGCAGCCCTGCACCTTTCCAGCAGTCCCTTCAACAGCTGCATTTCAGGGTTCTAATGGCATATTTTTCACGACCTCAGTCCTCCAACTCTGCTGTAAGGATAGTCAATCCAGCGGAACAAGCCGACGACGCCAAACCTCTGCCTAAGAGAGGTTTGTATAACTTCCGTTCTCGTTCAAATTCGTTCAAACCTTGTCCAACAGATTCGCCTTTGCGCCAGTGTAGGAATATTTTGATTTACGGGTGCGGTCATTCTCCTCTAGAACATCCTTCAGGGGCCGATTTCCCCGCCCAGGTCATGTAGGTTCCAAGATCAAGGCTGTATCTACCATCATCCACCGGTATGACTTTCGGTTTCGCCATGTCCGCGCTAACATCCCACCCAGTCCACTGCCAATTTGTGAGTGTCCTCATCTTGTGATATCGCGACCTTGCTTTTGACGCTGCGCAGAGCACGTGAGGAATCTCCAGCTCCTGCCACATTGACTGCTCAGGCCGTCAACGCTCCCGTATTCGTGCCCAAAACGACTAGTCTCACGACCGTTTCAACTGCGTCCCCATCACAGTCTCGTTCATTCTCTTCGTCGTAAGCTCCACTTACTTTGCGGTCTACGCCTCCCCTTGACTGCCATGACAGTCCTTCTCCCGCTCCCCACTATCCAAGTTACGACGAATATGGCGCGTACGCACAACAAAAATCCACTAATGACCCTGGCCAATTGCTCGACGAGCAAGACGTCACGAGCCAATATCACCAGGTCGATCATCAAGTTGCATATTTATCAGATCATGTCAGTTTCCCTCGCGAACCACAGGTATGTAATGACCGCCTCAGTTCTGCAATTTCCGTATTTGAGGGATGACCTAGGCCGAGTATGAGGACACCGTCACTTCTGTAGGGGGTTATTATCACTCTGCTCAACCGACATTCGTGCGGCAGCCAGTGCGTTTCTGTCACCTGTTCCAGCTATAGAGTGGCTTATTTTTTTTTCGTTGATTAGCTCAATTACCACCTTTACACCCATGCAATTCCCGAGACACTCACCCCGTCCCACTTCATGTCTGACAACGTCCGCGAAGAGCTCCAGAAGCGCTCAGAAACCACTCATTTCACTCCTTTTGCGTCCTACAATCTCCCGGATGAGCTGCAGGGCTATCACTCTCTCGTCCCACTCGAGCCAACGCCTCCCGATCGGCGTAAATTCTTTAATTGGTTCTCAACGGTGTACCGTGCGACAAATGCCAGCGATGGTGTTGGGTATGCTTTGCGGCACGTTGAAAGTGTGTTGATCTGATTCATATGTTTAAATCAACATGGATACGCTGACTTGCGTAGATTTTAGGCTCATGCATCAGGCTGCATTTGGAGCTATCGAGGCCTGGTCGAGAATTCGACATCCTAACATCGTCAGGGTACGGGAGGCGTTCACGACACTTGGCTTCAATGATAATTGTTCGTTTCCTGATATGATAACTTGTGGTTTTGGTATTTTGACACCTGCCCTGCTGACAGCACTCGTCGTCTCATACGACTACCATCCGAACTCGCAAACTCTTTTTGAATTGTACCTCCGCCCCAAACAAAACACCTTCCAAGGTAGGATTGAGGGGTTGATTAATACCGTCATTCCGGAGACGACGCTCTGGTCATACATAATACAAATCGCAAGTGCAATACGAGCGGCACACGATGTAGGATTAGCTGTTAGGATGGTCGACCCGACGAAGATTCTGATGACAGGAAAGAATCGGTGAGGCTTCGGTTCTTGTCTACCTCCCCCCCTTTTGTATTCATGATTTATATGTAGATTGCGGATCAGCTCTTGCGGTATCGTCGACGTGCTTATGTACGATACTCGACAAGACATCGCAACTCTTCAGCAAGAAGACTTGGTTATGTTCGGGCGGCTCGTTTTCGCTCTGTGCTGTGGCAACCTTGCTGCGGTAAATACATTGCCCAAGGCATTAGACATGATGGGGAGGATGTATTCTGCTGATGTCAAGGCATTTGCTTTGTCCCTGATCTCAAAGCCTGGTCCACTCAAGGTGAATTCCCAGCTTCCAGGGGGCGTCCAAGTTGATTTTGGTTGATAAGCTTGTACGTCCAGAATATCGCACAGGTCATGGAGATGATCGGCAAGAGTCGGCTTCTTCGTGAGATGGATGAAATCCAAATGTAGGTATCTGAGTCAGCTGTGCGAGATTGAACTCATCTCCTTGTTTACACAGTTCCACTGACAGACTGGAAAGCGAGCTTGCCAGTGAGCTTGAGAATGGCCGTATTGTTCGTTTGCTGTGCAAGTTCGGTTTTATCAATGAACGCCCAGAGTATGTCCTTGAGTCGTTTGCATCATACTTTCATCACACACACCTTATCCCAGATTCGCTCGCGAGCCACGCTGGTCTGAAACGGGAGATAGGTACATCATCAAGCTGTTCCGTGACTACGTCTTCCACCAAGTGGACGAGAACGGAAACCCAGTCGTCGACTTATCCCACGTTCTTGCTTGCTTGAATAAGGTGAGCATCGATCAACTCCAAGGCAACCAGGGAAGTTCATTATTTGTCTACTAGCTTGACAGCGGAACGGACGAGCGCATCATGCTGGTCTCTCGGGACGAACAGAGTTGTCTCGTTGTGAGCTACAAGGAGGTCAAGTCATGTATTGATGCAGCATTTAGGTGTGGTTTATTTCACCTTGCATCATATAAGACCTCACCATCTGGCATGGCCCTTGCCTTCTCACCCCTTTGCAGTGATTTGTCTAAGGCGTCACGGTAGCGCAATAATAGTTTTCGATAAAATAGGCAGAATCCCGAAAAAAGACGCGAAAAATACACAAAACTGCTGACATCGATTCTCCCGTGTTGCTTATCCTTGGGTTGATCTCAAAACCTTTAGCTTCATCCATGTGTGCGTAAGTGCGCAAGATCCTTAATCTCAGGCAGGTCGCCAGCAATTATGCACGAGTCTATCGACCCGTTGGGGGCGTTGCCCCCAAGCCCCCCAGTATGCTGCAGAGTGATGCATAGACCACTTTGTGGTCCACCCATCACCCTGTCATCCTATTTATTAACTCAAGTCCATTCAGTACACTGCAGGACCATAGATGGACCACTGCTCAACATGCCCCAGCAGTGTCCATCCATGGTCCTGTCATCCTATTTATTGATTCTGTGTTGAATGCAAAACCAATGTCACTATATGCTGTCATTCAAAGAACACCTTTTAAGTACTTCTATATATACCACAATTCACTGTTTTTGTATCATTCTGTTCTGTTGGAAAAGCAACCTTGACACATTTGGGATTGAGGAAAAGATGTGATCTGAACTGGTAATTTTTGGTTAGGGTTAGGATTTATGTGGTCTAACTTGGTGTACATAGTGGATATCTTGTAAGCTTTTACATTTGATCAATCAAACCTCTATCAAACCTCTAAGTACTTCAGTAAATACAACATTTGTGGTTTTTGTAGTATTTTGATCTTGATGTCAT
>KN824944.1:0-48584 GCA_000827395.1 Paxillus rubicundulus Ve08.2h10 | reverse complement strand
TGACCCTCCGACCTCTAACCTCCGACAACCCACCTTGCTCCTCCGCTCCTCCACTCCTCCGCTCCACATCTCCACCCTTAAGTAAATACCGGACTGAACTCGGACAAGGGCGCAACACATAAGTTGAAGCCAACGTCCGCTCCGCCTCCGACAACTCCGGAAAGTCCGGAGGAATCAGTATCATAACACTCATACACATAGCATAGATAACATCCAGACATGTTTCCATGACTTAAATCTGCTTGCTAAATTTGTCTCCCACCTGTGAGAGGCATGCTGGTGGAGAGTGCTTTTGCAGTCAAATCACCATCTAATCCATTGGAGATATACCTAATCGGGCTAGTTCAATTATATGTAGCAGTAGTACAGACTAGCAGTCCCAGTCAAAACAACATTCAGACAGAATATGGTAGGCTGAATAAAATCTCAGACCAAGAAGAAGCAAGTTCTATCAGAGCATCAAGAGGAAGCTCTTTCTGATCCAATCAACATATACCAGGAGCAGCAGCAAAAGCCAGAGGAGGACAGGAGAAGTTTGCAGACAATTTGTCACAAGATTGAGGCAAGGTGGGGAATGTAATCAAGTGTGAAGACAGGCTCACAAGGAGGACCTTGTGGCCTGGGAAGTGGAGAAGGACCTGGCAAAAGCTGAGAGACATCAACCTGGGTGGAATTAACTAAAGCTGGGAAAGCTCAAGTCACCATTGCCTAAACTCATGTTTGAGAGCCTCTAAGGAATTGAAATGGATGGGAATGCAGATTATGATGACAAAAGCTATAAAAGAGCAGTAATTGCCCAGACCCAGCTGCTGCCTAAGGAGGGCAAAGAATGACTGAGGGATCAAAAATAAAAAGTAAACATATATATGTAGTGGAATGGGCAGAGAAGCACTCACTAATAATGACAGGGGATTAGGAACAGGAACATGAATGGATATGGAAATGAGGTTAAGTGATGTGAAATAATAATGGGAATGCCCCTGGAGGCTCGGGAGTAATGGTAAAGAAAGGATGATAGGATATGGGAACAATCCACACAAGTTCTGGATGGACCCTGAGTGAGTTCCATGATTCCAAGCAATTCCAGATAGACTTCAGGCAGACTCTGAGATTCCAAGTGGAGTCATGATATCCAGGTTTCTGAGACATCAGAGTTTGTGTTCCAGTTCCAGAGTTCATTGTACTTTGTCAGATGATGGTGTGGGCTCTGATGGCAGTGGGAGTGCAGAGGAGGATTGGCATGGTTTATTGGTTGGCAAAGTAGTCAGGATTGCAAAGGATGGTGTATATGTCTGTGTAATAAAGCCTTCAAGTCAGATTTCATTTCTACAACAACACAACACTTCTGATGTAGCCTAAAATTTCTGTCCAGAAGTCATTTAGGTACAGATGATGCTATTCCAAATTTCTGATCTACGAAAAATGTAGTGCTACGTAATGCGAGACACTCAAAAATTGCTGGCGCAAAGGATGGTGGAATACTGTAAAGGAAAATTCGGTCATTCCAAGGGGCGGCTCTGTCGGAAATTGGAAGTGTAGCCACTCGGCACCACAATGCCGTCGGAGTCTCGAACATCACGTTGCACCTAAACGACTCAGATCTCAGATGCCTGAGCGTATTAGTGAATGATGTACTACGATGACATAATGGTTGTAAGGCACGATGGCCGAGCGGTCTAAGGCGCTGGAATCAGGCTGTGTAATAATATATCCAGTCCGAAAGGGCGTGAGTTCGAATCTCACTCGTGTCAGAATTTTGTTGCTGGTCAGGATGTTCTTCGGACTGGGAAGAACATTTTTAGAACATAGATATAATAGATACCATATTTTAAAAATGTTCCAAAATATAAGATTACCTCTAGGACATGGTGAATCCAGGCCCCTGATTGGTTGGCCAGGCCTATAATATATATATATATACATTGCGAACAATGTTTTCAAAATGCTTTCTTGGGTGACATTGGAATATGCCTCCAGTTTTGGGTGGTTTAAACGTGTATACACATCCCATATCTAGAGTATTTGATGTGGTGAATTAAGGTATCTGGCGTCAACTATACATCTGGCTCTGCATCTGAGTCTGGTGGCCCCTCCTTCCACTTCTCCCAAACCTTCCTGCACACATTGCGTGCCAAAATAAAAGGGTCTGGCGAACGAGCCTTCTCCCACATGCGAAGTGCGAAGTCTTGCTGGGAGCCAGACTCAATGCTCTGACCAAAGATATCCAAGACTTTGAAGGTCGGAGCCAGAAGATTGCGCATAGGCTCAAGCAGCGGGGCGAGTGGCGGGGGAAGTGGCGTGAGCCATGAGCTATGCCTATATCACCGACTACAATCAGTTCGAAGATCACAAAATCGGGTAATAATCGCGCACCAAGGAAACTCCGGTCGATCGAGAGGCGGTGCCTGACTGCTCATCACCCTGTCAATCTCAATCCGAGAGAAGCCAGGGTTACCGCGAGCAGGTGGGACACCCCGTGGTCGTCTGTCCGCCCATTCCGCCTCGTGCCGCCGTTCGAAATTATCTTTGTAGCGCTGCCAGCTATCCTGAGACGCGAGATTGTGTGACATCAGGCCTAATTTCTCCTGTGCAGCCCAGCGGCTCCTGCTTGTCCAGAGATACCACCCCTCCTCCCAGTATCTTGTATCATCATCAGATGTGGGGGGTGAATCGAAATCATCTGAGTGATGTTCACTTGTAGGTTGACCTTCTGGGGGAAGGGGGAAATGGTCAGTTTCCTGCCTTTTCTGCCCCGTCCGTCCATGAAGTATGAAAGTGGTCAGTTCGTGGGGAAAGACTTTGCGGAGACATATTGTGCGACAGCTGGGTTCGCGGCCTTCGGCTCTTCCAAGGGAAGTCTGTGAGCAGTATGTGAAGCATCTCTCATCGATACCATTGGGGGCTCTCCCTGTTTGCATGGACTCCATTAGGTTGAAAGCCGCTCACATGATGTGGTGAAGCACAAACCGGGCGGTTGTCGAGTCAAAGATAGCCAAGGTGTCTGCACAGGAATCCGCCTCCGTGGGGGCGGCAGATGATCATTGGGAGAGCTCTCAGGTTTTCCACCTTCGTTACTTCGTGAGTCTGTTGAACTCATGAGTCAGGACGTGGTGATGGATGACAGCATCGGGATGATCAGGCAGTGCAAATTATTTGTGCAGTCTGTTCGGCTTCTCGGCAAATTTCAATCGGAGTTCAGATCCAACCTTGGAGCTTGATATGCGACATTTTTTTAAAACTTTATTCCACCACCCGCGTCGTATGAAAGATCGCTGTCGCAGCACACACACAGAAAGCATTTAGCTTTCACATTCTCGCTGTGGGGAAAGTCCCCGGAGACACAGAGTGCCACCTTCTTACCCGGAACGGAAAGCGCCCAGCTTCAAATTTGCTGAGGGGGGTGAGATAGGTCGGGCGAAGCCGATTTTACTGGGCCTCACTTGCATGGGGCCAGTTCCGTTTGCCCACTCTGTCGCTAGCTTGAAGTTGGGCGGCTCTATCACGGGCGTATTCATGCGAAGATATGAGCATGTTTCCGCTTGGGCTGTTCGATGAATGGCTAGCTCTTCGTTGCTCATAGATATAGTGATGCGATCGTTGGTGTTTGCCCTTCTGGCCGCCTTCAACTCAATGGGGCTTAATCTCATCCGACGTGGACTTCTTGGAATTATTTTTCGCCCTTCGGACGCTCGCCGTTCACTCGACCCTCGCGAATTTGCCCATTACGAGGTCAGTAGGGTTCTTTATATCCAAATCTATGATGCTTCAAAACCAAATGGTTGGAATTTCTTCAAGGAGAATACCTTTGTGCAAAGGGCGTGCTCCAGAGATTGACCTTCTGATTCTATCTTGCTTCTCCTCATCTCCATGACGAAAATGCATACTCACGACATTATCCTGCAGGTACCATGATACCTCGAACTTTCGACCTTGTGCTTGTTTACTGTCACTTGCAATAAGGTGGTTGTATGGCATGTACCTCTGGACCGATGTTATGTAAAACTCGTCACTAAATATACATGTCAGTTCCGTATGCTTTGCAACTGAGTCTCGCTATCATCCAGGTTTTCCCAAGTCTGAGAGTTTCAGCAACATATCGACTCAATTGCGGCTGTCTCATATGTTGTCCGTAGCAGATGGATAGATTCGTCGGCCTGGACGGCACATCGGCTCTCAGACGGCACGGGATAAGGTTCTCCCGGCTGCGACGGCAGGCAATTAGCAGGGCATTTGCTGTTTTTTCCCTGTTCTTTGATGACGGCGTGTCGTTCGTGCCATTTCATTGGAGGTACATAAAACGAGCGTGATGGCAGAGGGACGTCCCCTTAGCACCCACCCACCTCCCCTCCTTTCCGTGACAAGTCGTCCATATGCCCTCCCAGGGAACAAAAACACAAAGCTCTTCTGCTGGTCCAGCCCAGTCTGCTCTGGATCAGTCTCAGGTAAGTGTCGCAGCAGATCTCATCAGACTGGGAGTTGTGACCCACGTTCATCTTTGTGTTTCGTAGAATACCTGGACTGGTTTTGCCGGGGAGTCTGAGGGTGTGGATCCCTTAACGTCACACGCGCGTTCAGCGGTCCTGACGCCCAGCCTCCTGGAGGCACTGTGGCAGACCAGACTCGAGCTCGCCATATTCGGGTTAGAACGCAGAGCGGTAGGTTGTTGCAGGTCCTCTCAGGAGAGGTGCCGGATTTGACCCATGTCGTCACGTCCACGTCACTAGCTTCCGGTGTTGAAGGTGTTCAATTACGTGCCATCGTCACACATGCGCTGGCATCGTGAGGACGGTCGTTCACACCCATTACGAAGGTAAGGTGCTGTCCTACATTTCGGTTTGTGATCGAACGTCCGCTAACGTCTGCGATAGCCAACTTGAAGCCCGTTTGATACGAGGGCACGCTAGGTAGTCCGACCACGCTGGTACCATGGGTATGAAGCTAATAGGTATACCCTTCATAGCCTTAGCGAGGTCCTCGGCATCGCAATACAGCCTTTGCCGCCGGAAAGACACATCAAACACGGTGGTCTTGTCGAGAGGTTCCCTTCGAATGGCGCATTGATTACCACCAGAGCAATTCAAAGACTCGAAATGCACCGCTCATGGTTCAAATGGAGAGGGCCACTACCCGCCAAATTTCAGCGAGTTCCCGTTCTGGGTAGCGCTGTCTTTGCGCACAGATATAGCCACGGAGGGAAACGGGTGACACGTTTCTGGGCGTGGCAACGCAAGGGTGGTGTTATTCGATGGACAGAAGTCTGCTCTCCTCTCCCCCCACGTTATCTGGCCGCTGGAAAACAGTAAAGGGTAAAAAATTTCGGACGTGGTCAGGACCCTGAGATGGTCTGACGCCGTTTGCAAGTGCGAATTGATGTAACAGGGCCGTATACTCGTTGGTTTCTTGTTTGAACATATATGTCATCGCCTTTGTAAAATGTGGATTCATAGCTCCTAGACATATTTGGGAGCACGCCCAACTGCGGATTGTGATCGTAGTCAGTAGGCTCATATCGTTGGCCGTCCTGACGCCGCCTGGACTCCTGGGGGTGTTGAGCGGACTAGAACCGTCCCCAGCATCCCCCGAGTTCTATGCGAAGAGCTTCTACGCTGCAGCGCCAGGTCAATATATGTGGATTCCTGTACTACATATCGGCTTTCCATGAGAATACCTTCACTTGCCACACGCCAGGTTCCTTACAAGTTAGTCATACGAGGCAACTGTTCGAGGCGCGCTTCGACGCGTATTGATATCGTGCATATCCGCGAAGGGAAGAAGGCCTCGCAAAGATAGCTGAACGCGTGTAGCCTGAATGATTCAAGGGTGTTTATGTGCATGGCATTGTCTCAAGGCGCTTCTACACCCTATAAGATTGTGATGTCACGGTGCAGCTCCCCAACACATGCATCCTGGAGCTCATACCCAAGACCTTGTGGCTCCCGCTGTGCTCATCAACATCGACACTGAACGACGCTCGCACTCGCAACGCACAGAACCCACATTCGTCCGATGACACTGCTAAGACTATCAACCATACAACCTACCATCATCCGAGTCTGCCACTAGGCACATCAGCGGGTATCTCGCCCCTTTTCCTACACGATCCCGATCCCAATCCCAGCGGTGCATGTCCCACCACCGCCCCAACAACAACCCACCTCGAAGTGAACTACGCTACTCACGGGTCTGTCCACACTACCCATTAGGGAGTATTGGGAGCTTCGGAGGTAGATCTTGAATCGGTGCGCGATGTTTCTTTAAGTTGCCATGACGGGACTTGATAGCAAGAGTGGTGCAGCTTGGCAACGACTGCGTGGTAAGCACCTAGAATTCGGTGCGAGGACAAAGGGCTGACGTCAGGATGTGCAGAACCGAGGGGGTAAATAGGGTGAACCTTGCGACAGCAGCGCCGGAGAAGCGGTGAATGAGTCTCCTTTGTCCTCGTCGCGATGAGCGATTACAAACATCCAACAGTCATCACCGTTCGATCTTGGACGGACGGGCCGAAGGCCAAAGAGTAACAATCCTAACCGCAAGCGCGTAAGTCACCTTGAAGTGCATCACCCGAGTGGCCACCCGACCGTGAGACTGACGGTAGTCGTGCATAGGTCCTCCTCCAAGAGCCTTGAAAAAACGAAGGCTAAAGAAATCACGTTGATAAAGAACGGTAGCGGCTCGGCATGGGACCTGATCGTCCTCGAGGATGATGGGGTCGAGATAAGCGCTCCAGCAATATGTGCACCGCCGCCCCAAGCAAAGGTGGAAGCACCAGAGCCTCCGCAAGCTGGGCCTTCCACCGTGGATCCTGAAACCCCACCTCCTGCCTCACCCAATGCCAACCGATCCCAGAAAATATCGTCACGGTTACGAGCACAACTACCCCAAACAAACCAGGCCAAATGAAACTACGAATCACGCGTTCTAGGGCCGAGGCTGCAGTGAACAACGCTAATGCCAATCTAGCACCAACGGCCACGAAGCCCCTCTTACCTCGACACACGCGCAAAATTCTCAACCTCCGTATCGTTCGTCTGGGTCCCACGAACTCGCCTACTCACACCGTTCATCGGCCCAATGCCCTTGCGCAGACAAAAGCGGGGGATCGTGCAGTGGGTGATGGCGAAGCCGAGGAAGGGTAGACATCCATTGAGTGGGCTCGATGGACGGTTTCTCGTGTTGGATGTGCGGGGAGAGCCCAGTCGGATTAATGTTCGACGCTGGCGAGGAAGATCCAGGCTGAGAAGAAGGAAGACGAGGCTTGATTCACTTGATTGAGAACCGCTATTGGCCTAGTTATATACGGAGCTGCAGAATGATGGATGTACGGACGGCCCGGTGATCAACAGGATCTTGTCTGATTGTGATGTATCTCATAGCCTCCCACCGACGAGTTCCCATGGGTCAACAGGGCGGAGGATCCGGTTTCCTGGTCATTTTCAAGATGTTGTGACACGAACTTGGACCTTGCATCCCAAGGAGGTCAGCCTGAGGGAAAGAATACCTGGTGTACGACGTCCGTCGGGCAGATGGCATTACCGACTGTGCATGAACAAGAAACTGGCACCCATTGTCTCAGTCGTTCTTCGCAAGGACCAATGAGAATTCAGACGGAGCAACCTGGTTTGGAGATACCACGATAATATTGAAACGAAACAAATACATATCGAGTCTGTTGGATACTGAGATGTGTTTATGAAGGTGGAGATGAAGTTACCAAATGTTTCACGGCGGGTAGCAAGATTTCTCCTAAAAGACAATATCTATATCATCACCCCTTCAATCAATATCCATGCCAGATACACCTCCGCCTCCACCACCGTGTCGACCACGACCACCTCTCCTTCCTCCACGTTGCCCCCGTTGTCCCTCTGCTCGGAAGTTATTCCGTTGATTGTGAACCTTGGTGTTTGTCCCTGGAGGTACGACGAGCACCATCGCCCGTGGATCGGAGTGCATTATCGAGTCTGAACGCATTTTTCTGTTTATTAGATTCCTCAGTATTGCTTCTACCAAGCCCAACAAAGTGGACTCACGATCCTCCATCGTTGTTGCCTCCCATCAATACATCGACACTCCCATTCTCGTTCACGACATCCACGCCACCGAGTCTCCCAGATAGGCCCACTGACTGAACACCTACAATGCTGACGTGGAGTACACGCCCATCTGCGGGCTGTTTGTCAAATTTCGACACGGCCGCTGCCGCGTGAGCTACCTGTTTGAAGGTGAGTCGGACAGTGACATTGTCAGATGATTTATTTGTGGCGAGTTCGGACGAGACTATTGGGCCACACCGCCGGAAGATAGCCTGTCAAGGGGCAGATAAGACCTCAAGATTTCTAGCACAGCAGAGAAGAAAGTTGCCTACTTCGACATCAGCAGCACTAGTCCCCTTCACGAGACCCTCGACCTGCACCACGTTCCCATTCGCCCCCGTACTAGCGCCCTTGATACTAATCCCCCCTGCGGCAGTCGCTTCCCTTAGCGCGCGTTGAGCGAGCAACGAGTCAGGTTTGCGGGGTACTGCAGCGGAGGAAGTGAGTCGCGAAGAGAGCGATGGTTTGTCTGGGTCTTCGTAGAGATCATGCGACCACTGTGCGTCTGGATCACCTTTTGGGGGACGAGAGGGGCGGGCCTACATCACAATACGAGCGGTATGGAAGTACGCAGCGGCGAGGGTGTTTTCGTGGATGGGAAAGTAAGCAAGGATAAGGATTCACATTTTTTTCAACTGCTTGAGTCGGAGCATTCGAATCGTATAGTACGCACATAAGGCGAAGCACGGCTTGCTGATTTGGGGCGAACAGGGCCACCCTCGTTTGATGCTGAGAGACGGGCTAGTAGTGACATATTTTGTTCGGGATTGGGACGTGTAACAGAGGACGGAAGTGCAATGAGGGAGGAGGACGACACAGTACGCGGTATAGAGCCAACAAGGTGCTGTGTAACCAATTATGGGCAGTCGTGCTGTGTGGCCTTGTTTGGCTTGTGGCATGTATCCACACAGCGCGAAACGAAGTCTTTCAGCGTGTTGCTACTCTTAAAGCACCTCGAGCTTTACAGTGCCAAGGTGAGTACTGGTTCAGTTGCTCGATCTTGTATCCCACTCTTCGACACTGTCTGGTTTCGACATTTCGTGGTAACATATGATCGCAGAAACTCCATCCAGCAGCAAAAGCCCATAAGCAACTTTTCGCTGACAATTGGCCACGCGAAACGAGTTTGTTCACGTTTATACTTAACGAACCCTCAAGAAGCTCTCCTTAACCGTCCTATCCCTACTCTCAACTCTTATCTGACCCAAGACCAAACTTGACACAATGGGTGGTGCTGGTGCGTCCCTCTTACGAAGTCCTGTGCGATTTACTGACGACCGTCATGATGTTATTTCTTCCAATGACGGACATGATGCTTGGTGATGCATATGGGGGTGTGAACTTACGGGCGACGCTGTTTGTAAACGACGACTGCTGTGTTCTAACCTTGCTGTATCTTGTCTGTGGTCGGGATGTTTGGTCGACGGCCTCATGACATAGGCTGGATATTCCTGTTCTCGGTCCTCATGGCCGCCGGGCTGCTTTTTACGATGGTTTTCTTCGTAAGTACCTTATCCACTCGTGGTTGCTTGGGGAATGCGGTGTCGGCCCATCGACTAATTCGAGCTTACTTCCAGATTATCATGTTCTCCGACCTCGAATGTGACTACATAAACCCCATAGATCTCTGCAACAAACTCAACCAGGTGGGTTGACGAGCCAGTCATCTTTCCTGTGCCGCGGATTATTCACATGCGGCTTGTAGTTTGTCCTGCCAGAAAACATTGCACACGCTTTCCTCACCGTCCTCTTCCTTCTTTCGGGCCAATGGGTCGCTTTCTTGCTCAATCTTCCTCTCATGCTGTTCAATGCTAATAAGTGCGTTTCACAATCCTTCACTCGCGAGTTCGTTCCGTTGCTCATACATTGTTTTGTTGTGGAAAAATAGGATACGAAACAAGAATCACATGTACGACGCTACAGAGATCTTCCGGACGCTCTCGGGACACAAAAAGGAAAGCTTCATAAAATTGGGCTTTTACCTCTTGTCGTTCTTCTATTATCTGTATCGGTATGTAGTCGCTACTGGCACCTTTGATGATCCCGTAGCTAATCGGGTGAAACAGGATGATCGTCGCACTCATCTCGGAGAGCGAATGATCGTCTGACGCTCAAAACTCCCTGGTGGGTCCCAAGGATAGGTGAGGGGAAATTGATGGGACGGTGTGCAGCGGGATTCCTCCGTTCTTATCGAGAGAAGTGCGTGGTAGTGGGCATCGAGAGGCAGGCGATCGGTACATAGGAATCTAATTAACTGTACAGATTCTGCACGCTTGTCGTAGCGTCAGAGTTTTGGGTGACGAGTTAGACGCGGAGAGTCTCCTATGATGTATGTCGTCGCGTTCGCCTCGGTGTTATGATCTTTTTCCTGGTTCAAAATTTAAAGGTGCGGTTTTGACTGGCCTCTCCATGGAATTGATTGTCGATGTCGAGCGCGTTGGCGCTTGTCCACCTACATTCCAAGATCAGGTTCTAGAGATTGACGTCCCTACGGCTTCAAGTTGCACCTCTACCTGGTAACGAGTCTGAAGTTTCAAGTTGGTCCACTCATTGCGACGCTACGTCAGTCACCAGTTCAATTTTATCCGATTGGCAGTACCGCTACAGCTTGGTTGGGCGTATCTGCAGGATGCAAATATATCTTGCACCCTGTATATGGGCACGTGTTGCTTTATCTGAGAGCGATTTTTGGGAGCTTAACAGCGCTGCAGAGCCCGGACCCCAGGCCCGGGCACCGCACCTCAGAATATAAGCCACTTCTCATGCCAGATCATTTCCCTAGCGTTCGGCTTCGCCGCATTATTGGAATGCATCCCTCGAATTCAACATCTCGGATAGGAAAGGCAACTTGTTTGACCGTCGTCAGTGCCCAACGCGCGCCTTTTATGCCGTGTGCTGTTGTCGACTACATTGCTGCACGGAAATTGGGACGTAGCGAGGATGGCGGGACGAAGGACGGCCACTGTCTCGGCCAAATATTGGGCTGCTAGATTTAAAATTCAGATTTTGTCATTTCATGTACCTAAGTATAACCCTGTTATGTGTCGCAATTTGAACGGGAATGGAGAGATCAGAGCATGAGTCCATAGAAGAGAATACAAAATGATAGCTAGGATGTTACTCATTCGATGAGTGGGCCCCCTACGCCATCACCACGGCGTGCAGAAACTACAGCGCGAATAGCCACAATCATGATTGCGAAAGTGACGAGAACCCTGAAAGAATGGATTAGGTAGGTATTGAGCTAGGCCGTTCGATCAGTGTTCTGCTCACCAAATAACCCAGGCGAAGCCCTCTAGGGCATTTAGTTGTCCGCAGTAAACAAAAACCGTTTGGTTGCTGCAGAGCCGCAGTGAGATTTGCGATAACAATCAAGCGAATAGCGATGTACTTGCCTGCAGTTCAATCCGCCGCCAAGAACCGAAGTGATGCTAGCTGCGCCCGCGGTCCAGAATATCCACGTGGGAAGCAAGCTGGATCAAACATCAATTGACTAAGGATAAAGGGGATCTGAATGGTCCTCACAAGGCAATGTGGGATGCGACGCTGTTCAGTACACTTGAAGGCATGGCGAAGAAGGAGAACATGTACAATGCAGACAAGGCGGTCGTCCATATGGAAGTGAAAAGGATGAAACTGGTGCGGTCTCGTTCAGCGGTGTTAAAATAGTTGAGGTGTTGGTTGAACTGAGCAGTAAGGAATGCAGAGATGGCGAGCTACAAAGCGATTCAAAAGACGGATTCTAGTCTTTGATCATGAACATATATACCTCGATCACACTGAAGAAGACAAGCAGGCCAAACACAACTGCAGAGCCGTTATTGGAGAGTAATGGGAGAATGAATAGGATGCTTACTGGGGTGTCCCCGGCGCATATGGTTGTCAAAAGCCATTTCGTGAGGGATAAAGATGGATATCCCAGAGTCGTGAATTCGTGTAGGGGAATCGTAAGTGAGGGAAGGTCGAGGGTTATATCTTGGCTTGGACTGCGCCACTTGAACTACAAGTTCAACATGCGTTCCCAGTTTGGATGTGACGTCACGTCACTTTCACTTACCAAACGTTTGCTGTTGGGGTCGCGTCACGAGTATGTTACTCCCATCTTCAAGTACAACATTATCGCCGGGTATCGTCGAAGTTGTTTCGAATCGACACCAGCGAGGACGAGACAGACTCAGATCCCCGAGGGCAAGGATAGGCGGGTTGGCGGGCTCTCAGTGATAGCATCATCCTGCCCTCATCCTTCGTAATACTCAGTGCGAAGTCGATTTCAGGCCCGCCGTTGGCTAACTCTCACCTCAACACCTACGTCGGAAAACTGGGCTTCGATCCGTCCAAATGATGCCTGTTCAACGTTCCGAGCGCAGCTAATCACAAAACATGTTCATGTGCTTGCGCAATGTCCCATGCCGAGCGTCCGAATCAGCGGGATTGACCTGTGGAGTTAGTCCTTCCAGATGGGTCACCTTCTACACATGGACGAACCATGCTCAATTTCACCGTGATCGCCGATTCTATCACCACCTCTGTGCGCGGCGAGACAGAACAGGGTCTCCAGCTTCGGACTTTCTCACGTGTTGTGCAGAAACAGACGCGGATGAGTTCAAGGCATGGTGATGCCTTTTCCCACTGCTGATCCAGCGATGTCGGATTTATGCGCATATTTTTTGCAGCTTTCAATTCACAGCTTTTGGACCGAGCCCAAAGATAGGTCCCTACTAGCTACTCAAGGTGTTACTCCGTATATGACTAAAGCGGCCATCAACCTGTTGTTCTAGGTTTTCACTCTAAAAATCTGCTGTGCCAGAGAAGATGGACCCCAGGTCAGTGGAGGAGGATATCGGCCGTTGTGTGGTAAGGAGGGTGGCTGTTGTTGCTCGGTACAGGACGTGAGGTATAGCAGGCTCTACTGAAGGGCGCCAGGCCAAGTGCCGGGGCTATACACGCAGGATCATGTATGGATAGAAGGCTGCTTTGTTAAGTACTGCATAACGCGTTGACAATTTGAATTGTGTCGAGTTGAGGTCTCGCACTGAATTCGGGTGCTGGAGAGGAAGTCCCGAGTCTGTTGGTGGAGAAACATATAGCTTTAAGCTCGCGAGGCACTAAACATGGTTCGTATGGCGATATACAACACTGTGACCGTTACTTTACAACTCCTACGCAGTTATATTCCTAAACGCAGTTTTTCTTGTGCACTTTCCAATCCTTGACCTGGCATTCCCTTGAACAATACCTGGCATTTTTACACTTTCCGCACAAAGAAAGCGAGTCACCCGCCTTTCCACACGCGTTGCATACCCTTCCATCACCAGCTGCATCCCCCGGCATCCCCACCTTTTCCAAATATGGAACGGCGAACAGAGGGCTAATTGCCGCCCTAGTCGCGTATGGTGCAATGGACTTGAACCGCCGCAGCAACGGCCCCGTTCCGACTCCGACACCACAGGAACAGAAGGGGCTTTGCGAACCAACTTTCGCCAACAGGGGAATGGCATTTTGCGCCAGGTATTCGCATGTAGGTTTGTGTGTCCAAGTCCGGCATCGGTCAGTCAACATCGGGAGGAGGTGGCGCCATGCTTCTGCCTCCTCTGCGTCAGTTTTTATTGCAATGACGTCATGGATGTTGAGCTCCGTAAGCTTATTTCGAATGGTCGACGTTCCGGGTGTGATCCAAGCATCGGCGACGACTGTGTGCGACCCCACATCTAGGCGGAGGTCAGTGACGAAGATGAAAACGAGGGACTCTTGTGTAGAGGTGTTGCGCAGCGCGAAGACAGATCGGCTTGGATTTCCCTCAACTCCAGCAACGGAGAGCAGAAGGGCGTGGAGAGTGTCTTTCAGGTTCACGAGCGTGTCTTTGACAGTGGGAGACTGCTTTCCACGTATGGCGCGTTCCCTATCGGAGAACATGAGAGAGACATGGGGAACGAACCAGTTGAATGTTCCTGGCTTCCTGGACAATTTGATGAACGGGCAGCAGTCCAGATTGATACGATGGACGTTGCACAGCACTGGGAGCCCCGCCTCCAGCACAGGAGAGAACCTCTTCGCAATTGTATGCTCACTCTTGACATCGGTGGACAATGAAAGAGGTATGATGATCTTTTGGGATGTCAGTTCCAGGCCTGTATGCCAAAAATGTCTTCAGCCTTACCTCGATGTACATCGACTTGCGAGCGACGCGGAGCTTCGCGTTAGCTGCGTCCACGGGAAGCGGAAAGCCGATGATATTCTCATACTTCTCGATGCACAAACGTGTCTCGTGCGCCGACACCTGTGCTATGTTCACAGCCGAGCCGGCTGCTAGGTAGGCTTGGCCAGCTGGGTCTGTAACATCAACGCGTATGGTGAATAAGCGAATTTTCGAGCAGGTTTCGTCCATTTGCACACTAAAAACCCCGCCTTGAACAGCCTCTGGTGCCGACGGCGGAAGTAGACTAGTCGCGACTGTAGGAACATTGTTTTGGGTAGGAGGTTCTGCGAGTACATGCACATATCTCGTGTCCTCGAGTTGTGCTGTGAAAAGTGACTGGAACATGCCTAATTTGCGAAAGAAGATGGGAGTCGTGGTTGGTGTTGAGCGGATCGACAATGCAAGAGTTAAGTCGGGAGCCATCATCAACGCAAATGACGGGACGGAGAAGGAAACGACCAATGGGGAAGAAGTGGATTCCACTTCCTTGTCTTCCACAATGGTCGCTCTCTTCTTCTCCCCTGTTCCAGTGACCTGAAGCTTACCATAGACTGCAGAGATATGCCCGAAGAGATTGTGCAAATTCGTGTTCCTGACGTCGCAGTGAAGGATAGGGGTTCCCGCTTCACTAATCTCAGCCGCGACAGCGGCAATTTTTCCCCTGGGAACCACGAGGACGATCGTGACGACCGCTGGAGTTTCTTCCCAGCTTCGAAAGATTGCAGGATCTTTTCTGGTACGGAGATCTCGGATATACGACTGCTCCATCGGAGGGAAGGTAACGATACCCAGGAGATGGAAATGACAACACATTTCTTGGTAGTAATTTGAGCCTACAAGTAGGGAACTGTCACGAACGACTTTAATGTCGAAGTTCTCCATGACCCGAGTCCAGTCCGCTTGGACCCGAGACTTGATACGGTGCAAGAGCTGTACAAAGCTCCGACGGGTGTAATGAACGAACTCTGCATCCCGAAGTGCACGCATGGGCGAGGTGGACATCGCCTTGAATCGCTGCGCCACGTTCTCGTCAGAAAACATCTTCAAGTAGATTCCAAATAATAGTCCGGCGAGTTGATCGGGTTGGAGGAACAAAGGCTGATCGTCATTGATGGCCTTCCAAGCAAAGCGTTCATGATACTGAGCGTGGGAAGCGTAGAGGACAGATTCGTGGACGTTAGAACGTGTCGTGAACTGCGAAAGAAAGGCTGACGGGACAACCCCAAGGAGAAGTGACATGGTTTGTATGTCGCCACAAAGACGTTCTAAGATGCCTTGTGAAGGTGTGTCCCCCGATGGCAGTAACGCTTCGGTGTACAACGTCGCTGAAAGCGATTTGGCGAGGAGAGGGGTGGTAACCATCAAGAGATTTAGAAGTCCGACATGATCAGAGACGTTGGAAGTGTCGATCACATTAAAGGTCGACGGGGCAGGAGAGGTCGCGTCTTTCCCATACTGTTGCTCTTCAAATTCTATGGTGGAGGATGTCCATGGCGAAATGTGGACTGGAGTAGCTGTGACGCCATTGTCGTTCATGTAAGAAAGCGCGTTGCAGAGCATCAGCGCGTCGCCGGCGAACAATCGAACAAAGAGCTGGTGTGGTGTTGCAGAACTACGCAGAAAGATTTTTATGACTGCAGTGCACCATTGGGAAAACTGGCTGCGTGCTGCTTGTATCATCTTCTGTATCAGTACAGCATCAGGCTTTTTGGAAAGAACCGAAACATTGGCCGCGAAAACCTCTGCGAGATGGTATCCTGAAACGGGATCCGTTCCATAATGAACGGCGAACTTCTCTCCCGCCGTTGAAAAGGCGAACGTGGGGTTGACAAATGTAGCATGGTCTGTGCTATGCAAGCCATCATCGGTGACTCCGGTTGACCAGAAGCTGCGGAACTGATTGGGAACTGCTGTGACCGCGAGGGGGGCAGCAGGCCCTGCAGATCGGCTGGATGTCATAACCACATCGTTACCTAATTTATCTCTCACTCCTTTCATTCCATCCAGGAAGTTTTTCTTGAACCGTTTGCGGCACTCTGGGTCGTAGTCGGCTGTGGCGAGGTACAGGCTCCAGATTCGATGGAGTTCGGAAAGTGTCTCGCGATTGCACACGGAGAGGAATTGGGAGTATGGGCCGTGTTGCCACGATTCAAGATCTTGTGCCAAACTCACGAGCTTACGACACTGGTTGATGAGCAAGGTCAGCGAGTTTTGATCGATCATTAAGTGATAGAGGATATTCCATATCACGTCTAGCCTGTCTTGTGCGCCATTATCTGCCAGGAAGGTGAACAGCAAGGCGTTGCGTGCTAGTGGCGATATCGAATGATAAGCTGGCGACATCATGAAAAAAAAAATTCCCGTACCAAGGACAGCAGGTTCTATATCGCAGCAAGTTATATCAAGCTTCTGGGGTTCTGTTTCTGGTCAGTTCAGTGGGCCCACAACTGACGAGAGAACATCGCACGCACCAATGGTTGAATCAGTCTTGTAATCGTTTGTATAAACGGTGTACAGAATGTGTCTGGGGTCACCACACGCCAGGAGCAGGATGTTCGCTTTCTGTTCAAGTGGCAGGTTTTCGGTTAGCCGGATGGCAGATGTGTTGCCAGTCGGATAGAAGAACGTTCTTCCGCGAAAAAACAAGGGGTGCGACATCTCTTACCAAGAGATGATCAGTTGAGGGGGTGAAATGATAGGACAAGTGGAGGATGGAAACCAATGGTTCGCGGCCTGCAGTGCACTAGGGCAAAAATTATCTGTTTATAAAGCAAAGGCAAAAAAAGACAGTGCCCGATCTGCGTTCTGCAAGGTTCAAGGAAAGAACCAGAAACGTGGTGGTCAGCGTTACCTCATAATTTGAAGTTCGAGTGAACGCCCATCGTTCCATCTGCGCACTGAGCCAAGTTGAAAGGCATTTATAATCAGTGGCAGGACCAGAATTCAGTGTCGACTGCACTGGAAATCAGTGACACGGACTCAAAATCAGTGTCTTTGGTTGACACTGATTATTCATTTTCGCTACAGTTACTTAGTAGGGGGGATCAAACCTACCGATTATGAGTATGATTATCATAGGTCTCGATTGTTGTGTCGATTCTTTGACCAAAATCGACCCATAATCAGGCGGAGGTTTGACTACCCCACGATTTTCACACTGATTCTGCTGGATTCTGCAGTGATTTACACTGTAACTCTTATTACTACTACATTAAATAATAACTGAGTACATTGCTGCTTAGTAATCAGTAAATAAAATATTCACAGCAGCACCAACTCTCAGCGGTGACACAAAATCTTAGTCTGTGATGGCCCGCTATACACCACGTCAGCAACGCGCAGAGAGACTGCTACGAGACTTCATACGGTGTAGAACTCTCTCTCAGCGGCGTCAGCAGCTACTACATCGATGGCGCTGTGTTGCTGCTGCTAGTGATGGACGGGCCGGGCCTGAGACCCTCAAGCCCTATTTAGGCCCGGCCCAATACAGGGCTTGGGAGGGCTCAGGGCCAGGCTTCAGTTTGGAGGCCCGAGCCCTGGAGTGTTGTGTTACCTGTTACCATTCGGAAGCATTACGATACGACATCACGCAAGTCTGCAAAGAGTCCGAACACGGTACGTGAGCGCGCTTGAGCGCCTCAAGGGAAAGACCTCTGTCACCTCTCGCTTAACTGACTCTGAATACCTAATTCAGCCCATTTATAAAGACTCGGGAGTCCTATTTATTCTTTTCTCCCCCTGTCATTGTGACCGACGCCAGTCCTTGTTGTCCTTGTTGTCGTTGATGATGACGACGACAATGATATATTTATTTTTCCTTTACCCTTGCCCATATTTCTTTCCCTCTTCATTTTATCTCTCTACAATCTTGTAACGGAATATTGGTGATATTATTGTTGATTTCGGTCGGGCGTGGGTGAAAATAGTAGAGATTTATATTGCATGAAAATATATCCAACATGATATTAAATAATTAATCTAGTCGGGCTGATACGTACTTACACTCGATATCATCGTGATGTGGGGGAGGGTGTTCATGTTCTGCAGGACTGCCGTTCGCCGGGTGCATGACTACATGGCACGTCATGGCGTGACCCTGGTGCACGTCGTATCGTTAGGGCATGGCTGCACACCGTGTTGCAGGTGCGAGTTCGTGTCGTCGAGGCAAGGGAGGGCAGTTGGGACATGGCGTGGCTGCACACGATGTCGTGCCGGCTCGGGGCTGTTTGCTGCGTGGCATCGTCATAACGCGGGGGCTGCAGAGTTTGGGCACGTCATATCGTCGGGGTATGGCTGCACACCACGTTGCTAGGACGGGCGCGAGCTTGTGTTGTCAAGGCACGATGTCGCCACCCGTCGTGCACCTCTAGGGCGTCGTGGCTGCGCCGTATTGTCCCTGTCGTACGCTGTGTGTTTGAGTATAGATAAATTCATGCATAAAAAACTTACCTCTTGTTTTTTGTGTTGTGTGGTGGCTTCGTCATATCATGGGGGACGGAGGTGTCTTGGTTGGTGTGAATGGGGCTCTGGGAGTGGTAGCTGTGTCCATAGCGAACTCGACGACGACGGCAATGACGACGAGAAGGATGAGTGAAGGAGCGGCCACTACTTGCGAACGCGCGGGGCGGAGATGATCAAAGACTTACCATAAACGGAAAACGAACCTTACATTACTGATGCAGTCCCTGGGGTCGCTTTACCCAAAACACCAGGGAAAAGCCCCGAATGTGGTCGGAACCTTGCCTCAGGGACGGCGCATTGCTTCCGAATGGTAACAGGGCACTACAAACTCCGAGCCCTGGGCCCAAGCCTGGGCTTTCCTTATTTGTCATCATGTTACACCGGAGATTTCTGTATGTTCTATGTAGCTAAGTTATGTAACTTTAATTTTGTTTATAGTAATCCAATACCTGGACACTATAGTGTAAAAAATTACCTCATTTTTCATGACCATGGCTCTAGCTTCCAGATCATCATGCTCCAATGCCACTGTAGATCTCCACCCAATACATGGCAGCCCCTCTCCAAGTCCTCTACCCACAAATGATCACCCTCCCAAAGAAAGGAGCCCAACTTCTCTGAGTTCACCCCTTGTTATCCCTCCAAGTCCATTGTCAATTAGAATTGCCAGCCAGCAGTCTTGTCAGCAGTACAGGTGTGTTAGAGCCAGCTCACACTCCCAGTACTATTATGTTCCTGGACACAATTGAGGACAACAATGACTCACCAGAGTCAGTGTCTGTTCTGGCAGCAGTCAAAAAACTTGTTGTGGATGTGAAAAAATTTAAATCATTCACCTCACTGTTTCATCTCAGTGTGCTCAAGCAGTTCATTGAGCTTTGGGAGAAATATCAGCATAATCCAAGAATCAAACCCCCTATGCTCAGGGCAAGTCATTGTGTCGCCACTTCAGTAGGAAAGGGACCATGTCTGGCTCAAATGATTTGTGCTCTGTATGAATATGTCAGCTGCTTCAGAACCCTTCCACCAATCAGCTGGGGGAAGCACCATGCACATCCCTCACTCCTAAACAATGAGCAAATTGCACAAGCTATGTGTCATTACCTCAAAGTGCTAACTGATGGCAAAGTAAGACAGTTACTCCTAATACTTGGATTGATAACTCACTGTAACATCTTGATTAGATTATGCCACTTCTTTTGATGAAGCAAGTGAGCTGTCATTATCCCATCATTAGGTCTCAACACTGTGGGACAAAAGATCTCAGAGGCAACAGCATGACAATGGCTTATGAAACTTGGAAACTTGGATATGAGCTAAAGGAGGTCAAAAATGGTATATATATATTGATGGTCATGAATGTGAAGATGTTGTCACATACCATAAAGAGTTCTTGATAAAATTTGGGTTGAATAAAAGGTAGGTGAAGTGGTCATCACTGAAAGCACTTGTTGACATGGAATTAGATTACAATGTCTCTATACAGATGAAAGACTCAAGCCTATTGAACCTCAGCTTGGACCTGGTGAGAAGCTTCACATACCAATAATGCATGATGAAAGTATCATCCATGCAAATGACCTTCAATGGCAAGTCTATATTCAAGACAGAAAAATGCCACTCTGGAAGAAGGGGCAAGGCCAAGCAATCCATGTCTCAGACATTATTGTTGAGCAAACAGGGCAGCTCACACTGTCAGAACATCAGCTTCAAGAGAGTGCCACACTGCCTGAAAATCACTGGCTGATATTTATGGATGCTTGCAAAATCATCAATCCTGGAAAGAATCATGATGGGTTCTGGACAAATGAGAAATTTGTGGAACAGGTTAGCTGTCTCTGGGTCACCAGTGAACAAAATAACTCACTAGAGAAGGTCAAGATGGTGATTACCATCTTTGAGCAGATGTACCCCAATGCAATTGCAGAGTTTGTCTTCAATCAATCATCTGCACATGGTACATTTGCAAAGGATGCCCTGAATGTGGAGGATATGAATATTCAGCCAGGGGGAAAACAATGAATAATGCATGACACTTACATACCAAGCAATGACCCCAATCCTGAGCTCTGTGGATGAAAGTAGACAATGGTTTTTGTGGATGACCTCCCATCTAACCACCCAGATTGCCAATGCCATAGCCAGCAAAAGGGTATGCAGCAAGTACTGGAGGAATGAGGGTTGATCTCCATCCTTCAAGCTGCAGATGACAGGATGGCTGTGGGCAAGTGAGACATGAAAAATGTCACAGGAAGCACAGGAGCAATTGTACCATGAGGCATTGGTGGCAGCAGAGGGTGGCAACAAACCTGTCAAGATGCAAGCTGATGCAGTGGGAGAGTCCAGGTCAAATGTCTGCTGCATGTGAAAAATGCTTGCAAATCGGCCAGACTTCAAAGAAGAAAAACCACTTATCCAAACTATCATTGAGGAAGCAGGTCATAAGTGCTGGTTTTTGCTGAAGCTTCATTGGAAGCTCAATCTGATTGAGATGTATTGGGGATGGGTGAAAGCACATGAGTTTTTCATCAGAACATCAACATTGCATAAAATTGATGAGTCTGCCACCTCACCACAGGCTGCCACATCGATTCTGATGGCACATTTCCCACTGTGAAATGCCTCATGCCCAAAATACTTAATGCTTGCCCTGTAAACACCATCTGTGCATTCTTTCAAAAAGGCTGGTGCTATATGGATGCTTACAGGTCAGCTGGCCCTTGGTACAGTTCCCCTCACACAGTTCTAATGTCTTCCCCTCAATAGGAAAGGGCTTAATGCCTGACAGGCAGAATTTACAGTTAAGAAATATAGGTCCCACAGATGTTGTGGACTAGCCATGATGATGGACTTGGGGGTGCTGGCCAACTGATCACAGGGCTTCAATGCTGTATACCAAATAAGGAAACTCTGACAAACTCCGTCTGAAGTTCACTTTCTGAACAGTTGATTTTGCCAAATATCTAGTTTTTAAAATTCTAACCAGATAGTGAACAAGATACCATACAATATGAAGGGTTCAATGAGTTAAAAGTGAGAAATTTGATGTGTGGAGATAGAAATTGAAGTGTGTTGTTGCTGCTTTTGAGCAGCTCACACTGTACATGAAATTTGAACATGGTGCTGCTGGCAATCCTCAGTGATGATGAGATCTCTGTTATCTCATGTCCTTGTTGACTGCAAACAGTCTCCTCAAAGCTAAAGGATGCAAATAATGACACAATGCCAGAGCTCAGCAGCCACTGCAAAAATGTCCCTACTGCAGCACCCACCACCTTGCCAACAGCCTCAAAGGTTAGCTGGTCCTTGAAGCCGAACAAGCATGTAGCAAAAGAGGTGTCCATGCAAAATTTACCTGACCTTGTCCATTGTTTCCTGTTCAACTAAACTTACCCAGATGACCCTATGGCCCATCTGAAATCCCCATTGTGCATTTCCCTTACTTTGAGGGCTGCATATCCACATTTAATTCAGCTTTCTCACCCTTTTAAGCACCCAGAGACCTCAGTGGTATCAGTGGCATGCAAACAGAATGACAAAAACTATAAAAGGGCAGGGATTTTCTGGACTATTAGGGATTAGTTAGGAGTAGTAGATATGTATAAAGTAAACTCACCTCAGCTGCTGCCTAAGGATGGCAAAGAACAACTGAGGAATCTGAAAGAAAAAGCAAGTATATATGTATATGTAGTGGAATGGGCAGAGAAGTACTCATTGATAATTACAGGGGATTAGGAACAGGGACATAAACAGATATAGGAATGAGGTTAAGTGATGCAAGGCAATAATGGGAATACCCCCAGAGCTCAGGAGTGATAGTAAAGAATGAATGATAGGATAGGGTAACAGTCCACACAAATTTCAAATGGACCCAAACAGGTTCCATGATCCCAAGCAGCTCTGGATGAATCATGGAGCAGAGTTATGGAAACTCAGGTTCCCAAGTTTCCAGAGTTTGTGTTCCAGTTCTGGACTTCACTGTATTTTGTCACAGAATACATTTGCTCAATCCCTCTCTGGAGGAATGAAAGCCCCAGATTTGAGTGCATATTTGCTGGGAGAATTTGGATAATCCAGAGGAAACAGGGGTAAGTTCCTATGACATAGCACATGTCCTCATGTTCTTCTCTTTCACCTTCCAATGGGTTATATATCCCTGTGCAGCCATCTGGCAGTTCAACAAGATTGGTGACTCAGCTGATGAGGACACTGGGATGTCGATGGTTCAGCCAGTTTTCCTTCCTAATCACTTTCCTCACACCACTGTCATTCACATTGATACAGTCTATCATGCTGCCCACTTAGTTCCCATTTATGGTAGCAGAGAAATTCCCCACAATATCAAACCTTATCACTTGTATGATGCCTTCTGAGCATTTGTCAAAACCTAGGCATCAATCCCAAGGTTTCCAGAGAAGTCCAATGGATTGGGGAAATGGGAAAAGGTCATGGGGTTCCAGACAATCTCTAGGGGGATCAGATGGGTAAGGTTCTTTGGCTTCAGCTTATGTGCTGTGCCCCTGTGTAAGTCCTATCCCTTGATTTCAGGTGAGAGGTTAGAGTATCAGTCTCAAGCTCAACTCATGACTGAAGAGGATGGACCAGGGGGAAGTCAGAGATGTGGCAACTATGAGCAAGGGATTAGTAATGTGGGAGAAATGATGACAAAGCAGAGAAACATAATCAGAAGGAGATAATATGGGGTTGATTACTAACACAAGTCTGAGATTCAGGAATGAGAAATGGACATCAGAATTGGAAACAGAGCCATGAAACAACTAAGTACAGCCAGGAAGCTCAGGAATGCATTGGGAGGTGTCAGGGTGTATCAGAAAGTGGTTATGATGGACGGGAAAGTTACAGGATATGACAGACAGGGAGACAGGAGCTGGTGAAGACAACTAGAAGCATGTGGTCTGGTAACCAAACTGTCTATGAGGCATTCATTCTTTCCTTGTACACAGTTTGGCTATCAGCCCATGAAGCATGACCCAGGTGGCACAATGAATGCACCAAGCACCAAAGCCCAGAAATATTAATTCAATGTGATTTTGTGTGAAATGGGCATGGACAGCCCATACAACTCTGGATGGAGTCTGAGCAAGTTCTGAAGTGGAGTAGACAGGGATTGAATCTGTGGCCTCCAGCATAGTACAGTGGCACTCTTCCAACTGAGATACAAATCCATTGGGACCAGATCCTAGCTCAAGCATTAGTAGGCATTGGACAGTAAGCACTGTGCTTGCTACCATTTGACATGTACAAGATCAGGTATTTAGTACTTGGTATAATCTCCCTTGACCTTGAAAACTGCTTGAATCCTTCTAGGCATACTTTCTATCCATTTCTGACACTCCCCCACAGAAATCTTCCCCCACTCTACAACCACCCTATCCCATAGTTGATGAACCCCTCTGTGAGCATCTTCATAACCTGAAAGGCATCTTTTGAGATGACCCCAAGTGTGTTCAATGGGGTCAAGGAATTGAGCAGGCCAATCCAGACGCTTGATATCTTGCTCCTCAAACCAGATCTGGGCTCTTCTAGAGGTATGCTTGGAATCATTATCCTGCTGGACGATGACTTCATCTGTAGGAATTCCAGAATCCTCCATGCTCTGCAGCAACCCTCCCTCCAAAATAGCCACATACTATTCAGCATCCATCCTCCCCTCAACCTCACTCAAAACCCCCACACCATTCCACCCTATACAGCCCCATACCATCAGTGATCCTCCTCTAAACTTGACTGTACCTTTGACCTCTCTGGAAGTTAGCCCCTCTCCTTTCATTTTCCACACATACTCCTGTCCATCTGGCCCAATCCTATTAATTTTGGTCTCATCTGACCAAATAACCCTCTTCCAGTCCTCTACACTCCAATTCTGGTACTTGAGAGCAAAGGACAGCCTCCTCTTCCTATGAGCAATAGTGAGAAGAGGTTTTTTCTTCTTTACCACAGCCTTTAAAGAGGCCTCCTTGAGGGTATTTCTCACTGTCTGTGGAAAAACAGGGATGCTGATGATGGAATTAATAAGATGAGTTGCCTGAACTGCATTGGTGGCCTTCCCAGTAAGGATTTTCTGGACAATAGCATGTTTGTTGGTAGGAGAGAGTTTGGAAGGATGGACACCATGATGGTCCTCTTCTCTGGTTGGATTTCCTGAAGGACCCTAGCCACAGTAGACTTTTATATACCAGTTTGGGGTGGAATTTTCCAACAGGAAAGATCAAGAGGAGCAAGAGAGATGATGTTATCTTTGAGCAGCAGAGAGGTGTTTCATAGTGGGAATGAGGGGATTCATTTGTGAGACCTACACTGTCATCACACTCATCAATTAGATAGCATCACCCGGGCCCCCGAGTGTGCATCATTCTGATGTTAAATATGTACCTTTCATAATAGTTAATATTATATATGTATCCTCTTCGAAATTCCCCAGCCTGGTCACGCCACAGATGGTGCTGCCTGATCTTATCTCTATCGGCATATTCCACCATCTGAAGGCCTGATTGACCTAAGCTTTGGATTTCAATAGCCTAATATTGCGGCTCTCAGATCTAGTACAGCGCCTGTTGCTCTCTCACAAAGCACTGCTAGCGTGGCATAGACATTAATCTCAGATCAGATACAACGACGCCATCTTACCGCGGTACGAGGTTCCTAGCTTCAGAGCAAGCCCGCCCGCGATATGTCCCTGTACCTATGTGTAGACTGTGGAGGATCCAAGACCTCTGCTGTTATCTGTAACCGCAACGGGGACATCTTAGGGCGTGCTATCGGTGGCCCTTCCAACTTTGCTTGCATGTCACCTGCTGCGTTCACGGGCGCAGTCGGTACGGCTGTCTCTATCGCACTAAAGACATGCGTTTCTCCACCCTCCACCGAACTCGTAGCTCTACCACCTACCACGGAGCTCTTTGCTTCTGCATGGTTTGGTGTCTCTGGGGTCGACTCCCCTGCAGCAGCACATAACGCTTCTGTTGCACTTAGCGCACTCCTTGGCATTCCCATGGGTCCAAGGCTGATCGTCGCAAATGATACCCATCTCCTCGCTGCCCCTCTTCGCTTGCACCCAGACATCTCCGACGCCGTCACCACAATTGCAGGCACAGGCTCTTGCGTCGTATCATTCACTCAACAACCCTCCGGATTGCTTACGGAGCTCGCTCGCATAGGAGGGTGGGGCTGGCTCCTCGGAGACGAGGGAGGTGGTTTCCACGTCGGTCGGGAGACCCTCCGACAAATGATGTTCGACACCGCACGGGAGTCACTCGGCATGGCGCCTGCACCAAAGAGCGCTCTCAAGGACAAGGTGCTTGCTCGGTTCGGAATTGATGGGGAAGAAAATGCGGCGGAAGTTCTTCCCATCGTGCATCTCCCCGAGCTGGGATTGGCTGCAGAGGCGACACCAGAGGTGCCTTCCTACCTCCTCGTCGCCCGCGAGAAACGTCTCTCGCAACTTAGTCCATTGGTTTTCGAGGCGGCATTCAAAGATGGTGATGAATTTGCCTTGAAGGTGCTTCGTAATTGCGCTGGAGCACTCGCTGATCAGATAGCAATGTTGTGTATTGGTCCGGGGGAGGATGGTAGCCTGAAACCGAAGGGCGTAAAAGCGGAGGACGCAATGTTGTGTTTCGGTGGCAGTTTGGTAGGTATCGAGGTGTACAGGGAGATCGTGTTGGATGAGCTGAAGAATCGAGGGCACGTTTTTCGATACGTCGAATTCGTCGACGATGCTGCTGCAGTTGGAGCTGTTGGTGTGGCATCAATGGGTCTTTGGGAGGAAAAGTGAACGAGCCACGGAAGGAAGCTGGCGGTGTTCGCGCAATTGAAACTCGAACTTACCACCGGAAGGTCCAGAGAACCCGGGTGCGGCGGACGGAAAACGCGACTCGGCGCCTGCCCTAATGCACATTCACACGCTTTTTCGTATAATAACAAACACAGAACCGTTCATTCTTTTCTTCAGTGCGGCGACACGGTCAAACTTTTCCCCATGTTGCTCATAGCTGCGCATTATTCACGCGGCTGTTCGAGTGTCAGGCCGTGCCCCGAACAAATTGGACTTCTTAGTGCCCATTTATCGTCTCTTCGAGTCTTGTAAAAAGTATAGGAAGAGGCGACGGGTCGGTGGTTCCATACATCTTGTTTTTTTGTCTAGTCGGCTTGCAGCTCAAGCGCCCCCATGTGCCGCTACGATATAATATATTATACTGTATACACATCAATTAAGAAGTTTTCCGCTCATTGTACCAGGTATGCACGAAGGGCTTGATGACTGGTCAGAGGGTTCACCAAGGGACGAGCCTTGACTCGCGCAGGCGGGCATTTTCAATATACAGCTGGTTTACAAGACAGAATGAAGCTGCAACTCGACGAGGAGGTAGTAGGAAGGCGCCTCAGCAGCCGATCCCAGCTCGGGAAGATGCACGATGGGAAGAATTTCCGCCGCATTTTCTTCCCCATCAATCCCGAACCGAGCAAGAACCTGGTCCTTGAGAGCGTTCTTTGGTGCAGGCGCCATGACGAGTGACTCCCGTGCGGTGTCGAACATCACCTGTTGGAGGGTCTCCCGACCGATGTGGAAACCACCTCCCTCATCTCTGAGGATCCAGCCCCACCCTCCTATCATGGTGTAGACAATCTTGGTGCACTGAACAATGATAACAACAACAACAACAACAACAACCTGTTCAGCAACCACCCTAGTCCTGGCAATCTTCCACCCAACCCCATCATGGCTCTCATGGAAGCTGTCTGTGGTCTTGCCCAGCTCAATCACTGAGACCCCAACACTGAGACCTCTTCCAAGCATATGAAGGTGCAGGAACCTGATACCTTGGATGGGACTGATCCTTGCAATCTTCAGGCCTTCTTGGCCTAATGTGAGTTGAACTTCCAGGACCATCCTCATGTATTCTGGACTGATAAAGCAAAGGTTACCTTCACTCAGTCCTACCTCAAGGGTATGGCCCTCAGGTAGTTTGAACCTGACCTCCTCCAAATTGGTGATCTAATGCTCTGCCTGGACTGGATGGATGACTACCAGGAATTTGTCCTCAAGCTCCAGATCAACTTTGGCCCCCACAATCATGTTGGTAATGCTGAGCATCAGTTAGACAACATTTCCATGAAAGATGGCCAGCACATCAACAAGTATATCCTCAAGTTCAATCACCTAGCCTCCCTGGTCAGGGGCTATGGCGAAGGGGCTCTTAGATATCACTTCTACAACAAACTCCCTGACAGAATCAAGGATGAGATTTCCCATATTGAGAAGCCTCAGACTCTTGGGGAACTTTATACTCTTGCACAGACCATCAATGGCAGGTACTGGGAATGCAAATCTGAGGTTGCTCATCAGACCAAGATGTTGGAAATTCAGTCCTTGATGCCAAAGAACATGCCCAATACCTCATCCTCAAAACATCCACTCCCTTGTTGACTCCTGCCACTTCCTTGTTGTCCTCCAAGGGGAAATCCAAATCCCCCAACCCAAACCCAAATCTGATTTGTCCAGTAAACTCAGGAAGGATGGTCATTTCACTTCTGAGGAACACAAACACCACTTCAACCTAAAGCTGTGTATGTTCTGCAGGGCCACAGGACATATGGCTAAGGATTTCCAGAAGTCTTCTTCTTGTACATCCAAAGCCTGAGCAGCCAAGATGACTACTCTGGAAGCCAAACCAGAGGCCTCAACCTCTGAGGCAAAAAGATAGAGTGCAGCCTTCTAAACTCTGCACTGGAATGAGGCTATGTTGATCATGACTGTGCAATTCATAAGATCTGTCTCAATGTGTCTGCTCTTTCTGATCCCAAAGCCCTTAAGCCTTCTGTCTCTTTTCCCAATTTCACTGACATTTCTGATTTCCCCATTTTAGTAGATTGTGGTTCAACTGATTTTTTCATTGATACTTCTTTTGTTAATAAACCTCTACTTTCTACTTATTCCATTTCCTGAATTCCTCTTGGACTTTTCAATGGTGCTTCCAATTCTATGATTACTGACATTGTTGATCTTTCTGTTCATTTCCATTTGGGCTTTGACACATCTGATACACTTTACATTACTCCATTGGATTCTCTTTGTTCATTGTTCTAGGACACAACTGACACATCTACTACAATCTATTGATTGATTGGGTATTGGGCAGTATCACAGTCTGAAGTTTGACTTCAAAATGTAAATTCCCCCAACATCACCTCCAGAGATTTGGGAACCTCTTCCCCCTTCTCAATCTGAAACCCCTGACAAGCCTCAACATCTCCTCCATATCCACCTTGCTTGTGTTGTATTCATCTGGTGAGACAAGGTCTGTGAGAGGGGGAGGGAGAGGGAGACCCAGTGTCATCATCAGATTTGTCCCCAGATGTATTGTTGTCCATATCCACTCCCAGATGAGGCTGTTGGTGCATGGGAAGATGGAGGGGCTGACCAACTGAAGGCAAAGGTGGGATGATGGCTGACCCTTGGCCTCCAATGCAAGGAAAGTCAATTGGGGATGGGAATCAGAAATGTTGATATTGAGTCTCTGCATCCAGCGAGAGATGGATGCAGGTAGAGGGAGGGACCTGTGGTATGAGGTGGGGAGTGAAGGGGCTGCAAGCTGGCCCTGGACCTGTTCCTGAAGAGCCTCAACCACCCAGGCCAGACTGTTTACCTGCAGTTCAAGCTCCAGGATCCTTTCCACCTCCTTTTCAAGGCTGGAAACCTGAACCTCAAGGGCTGTGATGATTTGGTCCTTGGGGTTGGAGGATGGTATAGGTTGAGTGTCAAGGAGGGGGTTGGTCAGGGTGGAGATGAGTCTGAGGGTGGAAGCTTGGAGGATGAATTGGGGGAGGGACACCTGAAAGGGGGTAAGAGACTTTGATTCTCTAATGGGTTCACTACACCATCAAAACCTATCAATATCAGTGTTCAGTGTTTGGATGGATACTGACAGATACAGTCACTTATGGAACTTTTCCTTTTGGGCAACCCCAGTACTTGGCCTGATGGTGTCTTTGGCCTTGACTTGGAGACTGAGGCCTTGGACTTCTTTGTTAGGGAGGGGCCCAGCGCCAAACTTGGCACCTGATTTGAGAGGGTAACAGGTGCCACCAATGTGACCCAAGTGGGTTGATGAGACAAGCCTTGGAAAGGGGCTCAGGATGGAGCCTTTGAAGTTTGAGGGGGTTGGCTTGGGGCCCTGAACTCCTCCTGAGCTTGCTTGGCCTATCAGGTGAAGCTGCAGGCCAGCTTGCCTTGGCTGCAAGGTATGCATGCCATCCTTGAGGCTTCTAGTGCAATACTTGTCTTGCCTGATACAAGTGTTGCACATGTCAGTGGAGGGTTGTGGGGATGGTGGTGCTGGGAGTGCTGGCATCACTGTCAGCTTTGATGAAGTTGAGGCCTCAGGTTGGGCCTTGTCTTTGGAATTGATGAACTCCTGAGATTTACAGGCCTAGGAGTGGGATCAGGTCTGCAACTGTTTCTCCTGGCTTTGGCCCCTGGTTTTGTCTGCAGCATCTCCAACCCTCATGTCTACCCCTGCAGCTGACCCTCCCAAGTTATATCCCATGCCACCCAACTCCTTACCTGCATCCAATCCCTTTGCCAACCTCTCTTTCTTCTTCTCCTTCTTCTCTTTCTTTTTATTTCCCTTCTCCCCATCCTTGGCATCCTGCTTACCATCCCAAGCCTGCTCCCCCTCAACCTAGCTCCCACCTGTATCCATGCCTCCACCATGCTCCAAAGGGTCCACCCCTTTACCTTTCAAAATGGACTTGGGGGGCTGGGCCCAAAGGTGGGTGCTGACCTCAGGGCCTGGTTTGAGTATAGCCTTCAGGAGGGGCCATCATTGGGCAAGGACCTGGCTGATTGGGAACATCTGCATTTTTGCAGTGATGACCAGGGATGGGACCTTGACCCCAGGCAGATATTTAGCCTGGGCCTCATCCTATACACCATGTGAGCATGTAAATGAAAGTGATTGACTGAATGCTCACCAATATTTTGTTGATGGCAATGACTTGCCTCAGATGTCAGAAATGGTCTGTCAGATATCTGTGCCAGCCTTCTCAGCAAAAGCCTTGAACCCAGCAATGGCATTGGTAGACACAGAAGACATTGTGTAAAAAGTGTGTTGATAAAGCTGTGTTGACTTGGAAAGTGGGATGGTAGTGGTTGGGGTGAAAGGGTTGTTACAATGTGGAAATGGATTTAAATAGGGACCAGTAGCGGGATAGCCAAGTTATGATTGTGGGATTCCACATTCAGTCAGAAACCTTATAAATTTACTCCAGCCATAAATATCCTGAACAACTTCTCCCCATTTACAATTCACCCACTCCACCAATCTACCCAAAATTAATGAAGTGAGTTTGATATGGAAGCTGAAAGCAATGCTGCAGGTTAGGTTAGGTTTGATGGTAAGTCAGCTCCATACATCCACAGGATAATTGAAGCTCAATCCTCTAGACAACACCATGGAGATTGACCCACCACCCTCCTTGGATCACTTCATCCCCCCTTCCATTCCATCCCAGAATTCTTCATTGGACTTGTCCACATCCTAAGGTTCTTCAGGAGATCTTCCTGATTCTCAGGCCTTCCTGCCCCCACTGGTTTGGACTGAATTGATGGCCAAATTGCATGAGGATCTGAGAAACATAAAGTTTCCAACACCTCCAGTCATATCTGACAGTCTCCAGTTCCCCACCCCACCATCCCTTCCTGATTACAACATGTTACATATTCCATCCCCACTCCTGAGCCCATCAGCATTGTGGACTCCCTCATAATTCCCACGTCCACCCCAATTCCTGAGTCCTCCCATCATACCATCATCCAATGGCTCCTCAGTCCAATTATCCCCAGATCTCCCAGGTTCAAGACTCCCACCTCCCCCTCCTGTGCCATCAAACTCCTGAAATGATCCTGACATTGAGATGGACAAAATTCTTCTGGGAATGGCTGCCTTCAGTCACATCCCCACCTGTGGATCCTTATCCCAGGAGGGGCTTCAGTTCATCCTTAGGACCTTGTCAGATTGGCCACCCACAGCTGAGGGAGATCTTAGCCCTGAAGAGTTGGCCCATTTGGAGTATTGTCAGTTCCTTTCCATTTCCTTTCCATTATTTCACTGAATTCTCTACAGATTTATATAAATACCAAATATACCACCTATCCAAGGAGATTCAGAACAACATCACCCCCATCTCCCTACACCAGGACTGATTTCTGCTGATGACATATGTCCATTATATGGATCAGTTCATATATCTTTCTGACTGGAATCTCAAACTTGTCTTGCAGATGCAGAGGCTGGATGAAACCATACACCACATAGATGAGGTGTTGGCCAAGCTTAGGAGATAAAGTTCCCCAATTATGTACATTGTAAATAGATCACTTATTGTATGGTACCAAATGTTTCTTTACAACATATGGAGTAAATCTGTATGTGATTCTTTTCCTTTTTTTTTTTCAACCAAGGGAATATCAGGGCTTTCTTCCTGGAATTGGGTTGGTGCTTTTTGGCTTTGTTTCAGTCTTCTCTGTCGCTTGTCAAGGTCTAATGGAATATCTATATCAGTCCATCAGGCAGCTCCAGTAGTCAAAACCAGCTTACCATTGTCTGAGCTATTGTGACTTTCCCAAGGTACCCTTGCAGCCTTTCAGCCTTTGGCCTTAGCTTTTGAGCTAGGTCCAGGCTCGTCCCTGGCCACCTTCATTTTGCCTTTACCAGTTGGTCTATCTTCAGTCCTGGATGTCAATATTTCAGCCATATCAGAGTTGACCCTTGATCCATCAGACACTGCCTGCCTGCTCTCAGGCTGTGGGGAACTGTCCTGATGAGACCTACCAGGCCTTGGCTTTGCAATTGGGTTCCATGCTTCTACAAATACAAAGTTGGACAAGTCCCCTTACAATTGCCTTTCTCACTCACCTCAGCCATCCTTGACAAAATACAGTGAACTCCGGAACCGGAACACCAACTCCGCTTTTCCGGAATGTCGGAGTTCGTATCTCCGCTTTCCTGCGACCCCGGAGTTTGCACCTCCACTTTCCTGCGACCCTGGAGTTCGTACCTCCGCTTTCCCGCAACCTTGGAGTTGCAGCGCCCGCTCGGAATCCATGCAGACTTTCATCACATTTCATCATTCTCTACTCATCATCACTCCTGAGCCTCCAGGGGCATTCCATCATTTTCTTACATCGCTTAATCCCATTTCCCTTCTGTTCCTGTTCCTGTCCCCTTTATTATCATTAGTGAGCACTTCTCCGCCCACTCCGCTACGTATATATACCTAGTTTTTCACTTCGGATTCCTCAATCGTTCTTTGCCCCTCTTTGGCAGCGGCTGAGGTGAGTTTACTTTATACCTATTTACTACTCCTAGCTAATCCCTAGTAGTCCCTATTATAGGTGAATATAGTTGTTCTTTGCCCCTCTTTGGCAGCGGCTGAGTCTGGGCAATCACTGCCCTATTATAGTTTTTGTCAATCCTTGCCATCTAATGTCCTTTATTGGAGCATCTTTCTGGCCTGCTGCCTACCAGCATCCTTTCACCAAACCTTCCCACAGACATCTTTGGGTTGCTGACCACTTCCAATCAGGTTGGCCTTTGGAAATCAACTTCTTCCTCATCACTCCCTTCATCATCAAGTCCCCTACCTCTGGCTTGCTTGCCCATGCCTGACTTGGTTTAGTAATATATCTGAAACTTCAAGTCAACATTCACCCACCATGATACTTTGACCTGGCACTTAGCTGTCCACTGGCATTACTGGGCTCTTCTTTGTTGGTCTGATCTCCCTGCTCTTCCTCAGACTCTTCCACATCTGTTGGCCCATGGTTGGGTGCTGCCCTTCTCTTCCCCTTCTCTGCTTTACTTCTTCAGTTTGCTCCCTCTTCATTGGAATCCAATTCCACAGGGTCCTGTAGGGTTCCTGTGAAACCCCTCCATTTCCTGAAACTAAAGACATTGGTCAGGTCTGATTTTTGTCTCTCTCTCCTGAATTTCAACAAGGATATCACTTTTTTCTTCTGAAGCTTGGCCCCTTGTGGAAGATACTTCCCAGAGATATAGTCTGATCTCTAGGTGGATATTTGCATACAAGGCACCAACCCATCCTTCATCCTGGATGCCCATCTTATCAATCAGATCAGTCATGCTGACACCCAGGGCCACCCCACTTACTATAGTGGAAGGTGATGAATCCCTGGACCGTCTGCTTCATCACCTCCAAGTTTGCATCCTTGATGTTCACTATCTATGCCTTGCCTATATGACTAACCATTGACACTGCATTGACCTTGCCTTTCTTCTTCTTTTCTATAGGGCTGGAATCTGAGTTGCTGTCAGTGTTGGTTGGACTTTCCTCATCATTGGAAGCCAAGTCCCTGAGAGCCTTCTTTGCATACTCCATCCATCTTTGGTGAGCACCCCCCCCACCCATCAAAACCCTCTCCATCTTCTATTTGATCATTGATGTCATATCTATTGAGAGGTTAGTCATTCCCATGACATTGGGTTTCTGGTTTCCATCTTGGTCACTTACTGGGTGGTCATTATCTGCCCTGATCCATCTTTCCATGCAGTCAGGACTGCCACCCTCATTCCACACTGCCTCCACATTGCCTCTGAAAACTCCCTCAAATACTTCTTCCTCTTCTGAAGCAGTCCTATACACAGATGTTAGTACTCGGTCACCTTCCAAACCTTCATGGTACTTACTTGACTTGCACCTCAGGTGGAGGCTTTGCTTTCCTCCATTCTTCAGCAAGTATCTCGGCCTCCTTGATCTCCTCCTGGGTAAGTCCTCCCATCACCTTGTTCACTGTGAATTTATACTTGGCTATCATCTCTCAGTCTCCCGGCTTTGCTCCATGTTCCTCCTCTATTACCTTTTGGATGTCATCCATCTTCTGCACTTTTATGACATCCCCACCAGTGACACTCTTCCCATTCTTTACCAGGGGCTTGGTGGCTCTCCTTCAGCCATGGTTGTAAAACCAGGTCTTGTATGCCTATCCAGAAATCTCATTTGAAAGACAGACAGATAGGCTGATCAACTTACCTCCTTCTGAGTGTCCCATTCCTCTCTGTTCATTTCACCCACCAAATCCAACTTCTTTGCCTCTTTATACACCTCCCTGTAAACTCCAGGCCTGCTCCTCTTGTCCTTCCATGCCTCCAAATGAGACTTGAGGGTGTCTACCTCCTCTGACAACTTTTGGGCTGTCTTGACAGCAGCAGATACACTGCCAGTTCTACTGGATGGTCCTCTAGCCATGGTGACACCTGGAATGTGTGAAAAGAGTTTCCTTTGCTTGAAGGTAGGGTATGGCTTCAATACCAGTTGATCCTACTTTTACTGCTGCATATCCCTTGTCAAATCCATGTTTGCTTCACCAACATCACATGCCATAAACATCATTGCCAATCATCAGATTCTTTGCATGCAGCTCTTGACATCATGCCATCATTCTCCTTGATGAGGCTTCAAAAGGTTTTGGCACCTGTCCCCATGATGACACTGGAAATGTTTGAAAAAAGGTTCCTTTGCTCCAAGGTAGGGTATAGTTCCAATACCAGTTGATCCTATTGTTGCTGTTGTATATCCCTTGTCAAATCCATGTTTTGCTTCTGTCATATCCTGTGTCATGCAAGTCAACTCTGCTCCTCTGGAGCCTACTCCAGACCAAGTCCGCTTTCCTGCATCTCCACTTTTCTGCTTATCTCTAATACTTTCATTCCTGTGCCTTATTCTTTATCCTTCATACCTTTGACAGATGTTTGACATGTCTAATAATCCCACCTTCTAATTCTTTCCATTCTGACTCACTTTGACTTGTTCTGACCCACCTTGACACCTCTTGACTCATTCCAATCCTTTTGACTCATATTCTGCCCAACTCTGGTACTCCAGTGTCCTCTGTTTACTTGTCACCATAGTATAAAAACTCTTCTTGTATTTTGTATTCAGTAGTTCAAATATTGACTTTGATCACTCCTCTACTCTGTCCACCTAAGTCCCTATCCAAACACTTGAAGCTGGTCTTCTTGTTGTCACTCCAACCTCCAACCTCCAACCTCCAACCTCTGACCCCCCCTCCCCCTTACTACTCTGTTCTACCATCACTCTGCCCCACCATTACTCCACCCCTCCATCAAATACTGGACTGAACTCAGACAAGGGCACAACACATAAGTTGGAGCCAAAGTCCACTCCTCCAACAATTCCAGGACAGCCATGGAGGAACCCTGATCTTAACAGCTCCACTGACCTCACATGCTGTAAACATCATTGCCAACCATTAGATTCTTCTGATGTGGCTCTTGGCATCATGACATCATTCTCCTTGATGGAGCTTTAGAAAGTCTTGGCACCAGTCTGGGTTCCTTGAATTAAGTTCAAAGTAGACTTCTTGTAGATTTCTCTACTCCCCACTCAGCATTTTATGTAATGTCCCCCCTGATTGGTCTCCATTTATAGGCTTCCTGTCCAAATTTGGCCATGTATGACATAGACCCTGACCAACCTTAATATTGATGTCTGATTCCAGTGACACATGAGCCAGAGGCATGAATGCATGTTGGGTGATCAGTTGGCTGGTGGAAGGTGTGGTTCATGGTCAGAGAATGCAGTTTTGCTCCTGTTCTCATCCCATCTAGTCATGGCTAAGCCTAAACACATTGCTGTAGATGCTCACAGTCCTGTCATAGAGGCCAGGTAGAAGACAATCCAAACTGCAAGAGGTCCTAAGACCAAACTGGTGAAAGTCACTCCAGGAAAGAAGAGGCCAAGGAAGAGGTCCCCTAGAAAGTCCCACCCACAGGCCTGGACTTCCAGACATATGACCAAGGGGATTTCTATGACATGCCTGACCCATTGAAATTTCCTAGCAAGGTAAAACTGTCCTATGTCCTTGAAATATGCCCTTTTGAAAGTCTACTCTTCCAGACCCAAAATGACTTGCTCAGGGAATGGAAAGACCACAAAGAACTGTATCTAGACATGTTGTTACAGCTGGAGGGGCCACCTAAGCCTTGGAAGTGTTCTAATTGTCTTGGAGATGGTGCCTACAGATTTCTGGATTGTTTCGAAAGGTCCCTCTTCTGTACTTCCTGCTGTAGAGAAAACCATAGGACTCACCCCTTTCATTGGGTAGAGCAGTGGACAGGAACTCACTTCCAGGAATCTTCTCTTAGGCTGGTATGTTTCCTGATGCCATTTCTGAAATCCCTCTGCTTGCTCAAAGTGATGCCCACAGGCTGGATTGACTCTACATATGGGACATAATGGGGGGGTGTGCCCATCAAGAGTCCAGGATGTTCCTCAGGAAGTGCCCAACAAGGAATGAGAGCCTTCCAAACCAGCAGCTCAGCCTCCTCACCTTTGGATTCCAGATACTCCTGGTTACCTGGTGGTGGTTGACACCTTGGGGTACACTACTGCAACCTGGCATACTGCAACTGTTCAGGCAGTCCAGATCCTTCACATGCAGCTACTCAGTGCAGGTCTATTCCCTGCCAGCACTGCTTACCCCAGCACAGTGTTCACCTTCAAGGTACTGGATGACTTCCTTCAGGACAATGTGGAATGTGGAACTGTGGCAATTAAGTATTTCAGCAAGCTGAAGGGGATCACTTCCAATGTATTTCCTCAGTTGGTTCCAGTGAGATTCTTGGTTGGATATGATACATGCCTTGAGCCTGATGGGAGAGTAGGATCAGTACAGGGAGCTCCTTCAGGTGGCCAGGATATGGAGAGTTCTCAAGCTTTTGAAATGTAATGGCTTTGGAGATGACCTGAGGGTAGTTGGACTAGGGCAATTGGTCCTGTTTTGCCTGGCATGTCCACAGAAGGGGGTAAATTTGGACCCAGAGATACCAAGGATATTTCCAGGCAAGCTTTCAAGCACCCTTCACCATGCTCAGCTGACTTGCATGGTAGATGGAAATATTCTCAGACCATCATCATGGATGGAAACTTCAAGGCTGAGCATATGCATGACAAGAAGCCAGATTATCAGGTATTCCTCATGGATGGCGAATCCTACATGGTGGGCTGGGAAAAGTACCATGACTGCTTGAAAGCTGCAAAGATGCCCCCAAGGTAGGACTGGCAATAGAGCCCAAAATCCAGCCTTGCTGACTTTCCAATGGCAGAGGTCAGGCTCTAATAACCATTGGGAAGTGAACCAGGCCAATGCCCATAGGCATAAGTTGGAAGCCACTGGAATAGGAGGATGTGGATGTGCCCGACATTGCTTAACCCCATCTCCTTTCATATTGCTGTTTCTATTTTCCTGTTATCATTAGGTGTTAAGATCCAGTTCCTCTGGGATGTCTGGAGTTGTTGGAGGTGCAGGAGCAGACATTGGCTTTAACTCATGTGTTGCACCCTTGTCTGAGTTCAGTCTGGTATTTAACAGAGGGGCAGTGGAGTGGAGTGATGGCAGAATGGAGTAGTAAGGGGAGGTCAGAGGTTGGAGGTTGGAGGTTGGAGGGTTGGAGTGATGATGAGAAGGCTGGCTTCAAGTGTTGAGAGAAAAGTTTAGATGGACAGAACAGAGGAGTGATCAAAGTCAATATTCAAACTGCAGAATATAAAATACAAGAAGGGTTTATATACTATGGTGACAAGTAAACATGGAGGACACTAAAGTACTGGAGTCAGATGGAATATGAGTCAGAAGGATCGGAATGAGTCAGGAGGAGTCAAAGTGAGTCAGAATGGAAAGAATCAGAAGATGGAATTATTAGACATGTCAAACATTTGTCAAAAGTATGAAGGATGAGAAACAAGGCATAGGAACATAAGTATTAGAGATAAGTGGAAAAGTGGACTTGTGTATAGGCAGGAAGGCAGACTTGGTCCAGAGTAGGCTCCAGAGGAGTGGAGTTGACTTGTGTGACATGGGATATGACATTAGGGAGCACTTCTTGGCCTACTCCACTACACATATATATACTTATTTCTCACTTTGGATTCCTCAGTTGTTCTTAACCCCTCTTAGGCAGTGGCTGAGTCTGGGCAATCACTGCCCTCTTCTAGTTTTTGTCAAATTCAACAAAGCAGCCTGACTTCACATCAACAATAAAAAACACATTCACCTCACTAACTTTACCAAGTTCAATGATCTGTGTACCATTAACCTCTTACCCTTTGGCATGGGTGTGGGTACCTGTCATATACCATGTCACGACAGTCAACTCCACCTTTCTTGCCTATATAAAGTCCACTTTTCCACCTTTCTGCTTATCTAAGTCTGCTTTTCCACTTATTTTTCTTACCCCTGATTTCTATACCATGTTCCTCATCCTTCATCCTTTGACAGACATCTGACATATCTAATAACTCCACATTCCAATTCATCTGATTCTGACTTGTTCTGACTCCTTTGACTCATTCCTATCTTTCTGATATCTTCAACCCACATTCTGTTCCACTCTGGTGCCCTCTGTACTTACTTGTCACCATGGTAGATAAACCCCTCCTGTATTTTGTATTATCCAGTTCGAATATTAACTTTGATCACTCCTCTACTCTGTCCATCTTAACATCAGGAGAATTACAAAGAAATGATAAGCCCATGTATGACATTGCCTATTATAAAAAGTACATACTCAAGCATCAGAATGATACACACACTGATCATACCATATAGTTCCAGGCAGTGATGACAGCATAGATCAGATACTATCAGTCATACTTAATAGTTCATATAAATCACTATGATGACTAATGATCATGGCTGTAATCACTGCAACGGGAAGCACTCTGGGAGTGTTTACATTCCTGATCTATTCTGACATACTTACAGCCATGATCTGGAATGATCATTTACATTGGGGAATATCAATATCTTTTGAAAGTGATGTTCAGAAGAAAAAATTAAACCTCACTTCACCCATATTCATGTTCAACATTCATAGGCTCAATACTCATAGGTGAAAAATGATTTCATTCTGCAAAAGATCTAGACTACCATTGCAGACTACTAGTATACTTAAAAACTACGAAAATGCGAAAATTAGAGAGAGAAAATATCACCTACAATCTTATTCACACAACTTATTGGACTTACCAGTGATGGATTCACCTTGGGTAGTGACTCTGGCCTGAGAAATAGCCCAGAGACAAGAGTGAAGAAACTTGAAAAGCAGCAGAGGGTGGGTTAATATAACATGTACTGTACAGCACTTACAAATCATTTCCCACGCTTCTGGCTGGTTTCAAAACTATTCCATGATATTTATGACAAGGGTAGGTAGCTGAGTATCAGAGTGAAGTAGTTTGATCAGTCCGATATCATGGAATATCAATATCATTGCATATTATTGTGATGTATGTCTGGCCAGCAAGTGTAATAGAATTACAACATCATGACATTATGACAACTTTAGATACTCCTTTTTCAGAGCTACAAAATTATTATGAATATCTTATCAATGAATGCCAAACTGAGTTTGGACTGAATAGCAAATGATAATGGTTGACATACTCTCAAAATGTCAGCCTAGAATTATATAGCCTCATCAGTGAACTGTCTTTCCTGTGTCAGAGGATCATTCAAGCATCTTTATGATGAAGATCTGACAATATCATATTTGATGTGTGTTTGTAAGATTCATCTGTGCCCCTGGAGGCTCAGGAGTAATGATAAGAAGAGGATGATGAAGTGGGACAACAATCTGTGCAAGTTCCAGATGGATTCCAAGTGGATGCTGAGACTCTGAGCAGTTCTGCTTGGCAGCAGAGCAGAGTTACAATCTCCAGGTTTCTGAGATTTCAGAGTTGATGTTCTGGTTCTGGAGTTCACTGTACTTGGTCACCTAGCTCAAGCATCAGTAGGCATTAGATGGTAAGCACTGTGCTTGCTATCATTTGACACTGAAGAGATGGTTTGGGATTCAAGAGTTTCATTTCCCCTCATCAGTTGAAAGAATTGATGTGAACAGTGTGAATATCTGCAATGCCAAAAACAGACACCCAAACCAGCAAGACAGCAGGAGCAGTCAATACTCAAAAACATCAATACAACAAAACCTACCTAGCGAGATGGCAGGAGCAGGTCAAGAGGAGTGAGGAGCCCCTGTGACTGCCACACTTGCTATGTAAGCACAACAACTCTGAGTCAATCAGGGATGAAAAAGGTGTGTGATGCCTGGTGATGCATAGAGCATTAGCCATGGAGGTGACTGATTTGTAAGACATTTGTAAGACAAATTGTAAGCGGGCCCAGCCTCAGAATGAGGCCTGCTCGCAGGGAAACGGGGTGCAACTCGCTCGATTAGCCTCGTGTAAAATTATTAAACCTATAACATCATGTTGATATATGTTTGTAAGATTTGTCAGATTTGCCTGGTCATATCAGCACCTTCGCATCACGTGAAATTCTGTGACAACCATCTGAGACCATCCAAAAGACATACGCACAAGTAATTCACAATCTCTTTGCAAAGGAACAAAAACTTGGAGCGTGTCTGGATAATGGCGGCGACGAGGGAAGCTGAGTTCTTCATCGGAAGGGCCCTAGGCTGGTATCATCTGATCAATAGGTGGGTCTTTGGTATTTACGTATGAGGAGTCCCAACCTGTCAAGGCTCCCAGTCACTGAAACTTACGGGAGTCCACTGTGTGAACAGCTTCGAATCTCACTGACACTGTAACTACTACTGTCACCACAAAACGCTCAACCATTACTCTCTACGATCTTCGAAAACTAAAATGAGTGAGGAAATATTCACTTCACCGTATGGATCAGTGCCTTTATTCCGGAGGTCCATCTTCACACATCTCTTGGGGACGAGTTCAACGGCCTCGGACCTCGTTGGCGGCTTCCCCGCTGCTTCCCCAGCTTTCATTGATGCAGCTACAGGAACAATCATTTCGCGCGGTGCCCTCCGTTCATATGCCCTACAATTCGCTCATTCCCTCCATAACCTCCCTGCACCGCTCACACACGCAAAAGGTGCAAGCGCTACACCAACCATTCTCATATTCTCTCCAAACAGCATCGTTTGGCCTATCATAATCCACGGAGCTACTGCTGCAGGCTTCCGCGCTACCTTGGCTAATAGCGCATACACTTCCACCGAACTTGCACATCAATACGCTGATGCAGGTGCCCACCTCATCTTTGTTCATCCCACGCTCGCCGGTGTCGTCCGGAAAATGCTGCAGTCGTGTGGTTTCTGTGAGGGAGAAATCCGTTCAAGAGTTGTCCTGGCGACCTCAGGGTGGTTGAACGGGGCTTCTGACCCCGAATCACAAGAACTCTCGAACTTGACGCGTCTCGAAAGTCTTCTTGGCCGCGGAGAGCTCGCTTCAGAGGTAAGCTTCGATGGCGAGCGTTCGCACGAGACGTTATACCTTTGCTATTCTTCCGGAACCACTGGCAAGCCCAAAGGCGTTGAAACCACTCACTACAACTTAACCTCTCTCATCGAAATGCTTAGACCCGCCTGGCCCAATACCAATCCATGTCTCACACCATCCTTACCTGAGGGCAGAGAGGGCTACCAACCAGACGTGTTCTTTGGCCCATTACCATATTTTCATATCTATGGAGCCATCAAACTCCTCCATTTCCCTCTTTCTCTCGGCACACCAACGGTCATCACTTCGGGCTTTGATCCAGTGCGATTCTGTGAAGCCGTGGAGAGGTACAAGGCAACTATTGTGCTGGTGGTGCCCCCAATGTTTGTTGTATTTGCCCGTCATAATGGTATGCACGTTCTCTTGTCATTTTTGATGCTGTCTCATTCTGTGTCCGCTTTGTGAACCGCTATACACATGTAACCTTGGTCTTCATGCAAACCACCTGGTTCATTCTTTTCATCGATAGCTATTGAAAAGTTCAATATGACTTCGATGCGTATGCTGTTCTCCGGGGCTGCTCCCCTAGGTCCCGAGCTCGTTGCAACTGTGAGGAGCCGTCTCCGAGGTGTTGGTGCCGAAGTTCTTGCATTACAAGGTAGGTTAAACGTTTTATCCGCCATCATGCCAATTGCAGTGGACTTAGCGGACTTTTCTTCGTGGTTTCAGCGTATGGCCTTACGGAAACTTCCCCCACCATGACGTTGTTGCCCTTGGAATACGCCCATACGCACATCGGCTCCGTCGGTCTCCTCTTGCCCAACCTTGAGGTCCGGTTGGTTCGCGAGGAAGCAGGCGAGGTAAGCTCATGAACATGCACGACGTGCTCGTACACTGCTTAGAATCAAGCCTGGCAGGTGATTACCCAGATCGAAGGTGCTGGTGAGGTGTGGGTTAGAGGACCAACTGTTATGAAGGTGTGTGCCGTGCTGTACCTCATCTCACTATTTTCTTCAGCGCATCTACAAACTCTAGGGATACTTCAACAACCCGAGCGCCACTGCATCATCCATCACTCCCGACGGATGGTTTAAGACTGGGGATATCGCCATCCGCGATGCCGCAGGATTCTTCACCATTGTTGACAGACGGAAGGAACTTATTAAATACAAGGTAGGTTTACCTAATCAGTCATTGGTGGTTTCGCGTTATTCACTTGGCTGTCTCCTTGTCAGGGTTTTCAAGGCACGTTTATCTCCTCGTTCGTGCATGCCAGCTTGTTCACCGAGATTGCACAGTACCCCCTGCCGAGCTCGAGGCCGTACTTCTGCAGCATCCAGATATCGCCGATGCAGCTGTAATCGGAATATACAGCAAGGAAGAAGCGACCGAGTTACCAAGGTACGCAGCCCCACATGCGATTTATTATTGTCGTCTTGAACAACACTTTCTCGACAGGGCATATCTTGTCCCAGCACGCCCCATCTCTGATCAGGAGTGTGCCTCTTTCGCGGTGGGTGTGCAGGGGTGGGTTGCCGATCGGGTTGCGGCGCACAAGCGACTGCGGGGTGGGGTCATTCTAATCGACCAAATTCCTAAGAGGCCAGTAGTGTCCATTTGCTTCCACGCATCCTGTTCTGACTGCGTTCACAATTTCAGTGCCTCTGGAAAGATTCTGCGTCGCGAACTGCGCGAACGGGCCAAGGGGGAAGTGGGACACGGTCAAGTGGTGCCAAAAGCGAAGCTATGACAGACTGTATACTAAGATGATACCAGCAACATGTGGGCGATGTAGGATCATGTTATGATATTAACCTGGGACATTGCCAACGTACAATGTGACGTGCACAGCACCTCTTTGTTCCCTGTCCACCTTTCGATGTCTATGTATCTGTGAAACGAATTGATCTCTGCCTTATACAGTCCTTCTGGAACCGACCAACGTTCAGATGTTATCAGGACAATTGAAGCCGTCATCGAATGGTGATTTGCAGCAGCGAATGGGTTACAAAATTGACCGTCATTGTAGTGGTACATCGATTTTTACAGGTATTCCGCTGCATGGTACTGTTCCTTTATAGTTTACTCCGCATCTCTGGTACCAAGTCCTTGCCCTTTCCCTCTCGCAGGAAGTCTTTCAAATTAGTGAGTGCACGCACTTCCATGTGACGTTGGGAGTCCTGGTTCTCTGTGCCCATGTGCGGTAATAGGGCATTTTGTGGGAACTCGAGCAGGCGCGGGTTCACGGAGGGCTCGTTTGGGAAGACATCGAGGCCGACAGAAGACAGCTGCGCAGCGACGTCAGCACAATCTATTCTGTTACAGTTAGGGACAAGCGGCGCTCCGCTCATGCCCAGGTGAAAATAATAATATAACTCACATGGCCATCTTCCAACGCCCGAATAAGCGCTTCCTCGTCGATGACCTTGCCCCGCGCCGTGTTCACGATGATGCTGCCCCGCTTCATCACCCTGATTTGTTTTTCGCCAACTAGGTGTACGGTCTCTTCGCGAAGGGGAACGTGGACACTGAGCACGTCCGATTGTTTGAAGAGTTCCTCCATGCTGCCGACGTACTTGCACCACTCGGGGGCATCGAGGACCTTGTGACGGGAGTAGTATATGACACGCATGGGGAACGCGTGCACGAGGTGCGCGAGGCGGAGTCCGATACCGCCTAACCCGAGGATACCGAGCGTGCGTCCGGTGAGATCGTGTGTGTCCCCCGAGGAAATGGGTGTTTTCCAAGTTCCAGCATACAATGAGCGTTCGGCTTTGGAGTAGTGGCGAAGGCAGGAAAGGACGAGGTACATAGCTGTCGTAGCTGTGGCGTCATCGACTGCACCTGGGGTGTTTGACACGCTGATGCCTGGGGGTGCAGGGTCAGCGAGATACTCAGATTGTGAGAGCCATCGAGTCGGGCACTGGATGACGGGCGCGGGTCGTACCTTTTGCAGAACATTGGGCAACGTCGATCTGATCGTACCCTGCCCCATTGTGTGCGATCCACTTGATGGTGCCCGTCTCGGCGAGCGCATTGATGATCTCGCTGTCGAAGACACCAATATAGTCCGATGACGAGTTGTGCCGGTAGATACCAACCGTACCGTGGTACTTTCCTCCCGGCTTTAACCCCGCTAGGAAATCAGCACGGTTGGGAGAGTTCATTCGCTGTTCGGCTGGCGGTTAAAGCTTGCGGCTTGGAAGGTGAGATCGAAGCCGCACCACTACTTCTGCTAGGCCTGTGAAGAGCGCTTTGACCTCTTCGTGTGCCCATACGATGTCGCCTGAAACGAGCACCTTTCATGAGCCCCCTCTGGACCTTACTCGGCTGCGCTATGCTAGATCTCACCACAAATCATGATACGTGCCATCTTGAAGACGAGAGAACTGCCTACGGGATGAATCTGTGAGGGGAAGAGGTGCGAAACCAGCCTGACGAATCGGCTTGTGCAACGTTACTACTAGTACCATGTACTAGAACTGGGAAGAAAAACGCGCCTCTAAATCCGTGTCATCTGATGACGGATGGCCAGGATGCTGCTCTACGGTCCGTAGGTCCGGGCTTCCGCCGCTATCCCAGTGCCAAGGGTGCAATTTGGACGCAAGGGCCCATCCAGTATTCTGGTGAGTCATACCCCGCGACATCATGAGCGAACCATTTGGCGCTCGAGGGAAGCCCAGCGATGAGCCCCCTTCAAAACGGGCAAATAACTTGGTGCGGTTAGGTGCGTCGTCCACCTTGAGGCTTGGCGAATGTCACGGTGGGATGAAGCGCCTCATGTACTATACAATGACTTGTGCTATTCCGTTGCAAAGCTCATTGACCCCGTTGTGAGACCACAGATCATTACCCTTGGTAACCATGTCAGATGGCTGAAGATGATTGTGAAAAGCGTGAGGTGGATAAGTATGTGAATCGGTAAACCTTCAGGAACCCTCGAAATCACACCACACCTCGAATTCGTCGGTACGATGGGAGCATGCGGTTGAGATAATGACAATGGCACAGGTTCGTGGAAACATCGAACTTGACATGGACAGGTTGGCAAGTACCAATATGTTCATGAGATTCACCTGATATTCGGACAAAGATAACATACAGCTACGCGGGTATAACAGAAATAAGGTACGGGACCAGCTACAGTTGACCATATGCAAAGACGAGATACGTATCAAAGAAACGATGAGATCAGCCTAAAATCGCATTAAATATCTGTGATAACCCTGTACCGCGTTCGGCTACTCACTGGCAGCCTTCATAACCTCGATCTCGAAAAGCTTCATGTCAAAGGCGCGCTTGAACGGTTCAAATAACTTGCCCGACACTGCAAAAACAATTTCTTCAAATACCCCCTTGAACTTGGCTGGCTTTATTTCTTCTTTACTTGCTTCTGTTCCTTCTCTGCTCCCGCAGACCAATAACTCCGCCCATAGTTCCGCAACCATTTCGACGTTGTTCTGCCTGGAGCCGCATCCAAACGCACCGAGGACAAGAGCACGATCGCCACGGATCTCGAAGATGCGTAACGCACGCGCCATGCGATCCCGCATCGTATTGCGGATGCCGTCCTCAAAGATATGTGCATCTGAGGAGGTGATGAGGTAGTTCTGACGAATGGCAGCAGCGTTCACCGGTACACTGGACAGCACATTGACGAGGTAAGGCGCAATGGTCGAGCCAGAACGTGATGACGCTGGATCTACATCAATATCGTCGTCATCATCGCTACGAAAGGCGACAACACCAGGACTATAAACCATAGAATGATCATGAAGACCAGCGCCATCAACATTCAAAAATTTCCTGTGGGTCTGATAAAACTCCTTTGCTTGCTCTGATCGTAAGCTGGCCACAAGTGATGTTGATCGTGCAAGAGTTTCTTCTTGTTCGTCGCCTCCATGCAGGAATCCACCACCTGGACGTTTAGCAGAAGCAAAGGAGAGGACACCGAGAGAAGAACTGGGGAGTGAATTAGGAGATTGCTTTGTGAATCGGGGGTTCGCAGTTATTAGGCGTCTTGCAGCGGTTAAAGTAGACTTGGGCGCAAAGCTGATGTTGCTTGACACGAAGCTGGATGTATTTCCCCTAATACCACGCCAGTTGGCGAGCTCAGGAGAGCAATGGGGATAAAACGTGGTCCCCTGCTTGCTGACAACGATTTGCGGTGCGATGTCATAGTGAACGTGTATGGCGGTCGCTGACGAATGTCCTTGAGGATGACTGTAAATTACTGGGACAGAAACCTCAGAACACTGGAAAGGGGAAGGGGAAAGATCGAGGGATGACACAGAATGAGCAGAAAGCCTCTCTTCAACGTACTTGCCATCCCCAAGGACAATACGTTGCGTGTCGCGGGCAATATCAAGCCACTCACAGCGCTTTGCGCGATGAGCCGCGAATGCCAACTGTCTTCGCTGTCGTTTGAAGTGTTCCTGCTTGTTATACTGACGCTTTGAACAAGCTTTGGTGATTGATGGCTGCTTTATGGCAGTCAAAGGATGGATGGGAGCGCTGGATCGCGCCCTGCCTTGAGGCAATCTTTGAGCCGAATTGCGTGTCATGGATGGTGTCGACTTGGGCGTGGGGTGTGTGGTGTTGGCGATGAAGGAGATGGTGGCGGTTCAAGTTGTGGTCATTGAGGCGGTGTTGCGATTCTGACGCATATGTTTGTCCCTGTTTAGCCTAGTCGAGAGTTCAACCAGGACCCCGCAAATGCTTATGGATGCCCGATTCAAAGTGCGGGAAAACCTCCCAAAAATGACCCCCATGTTTGATCGTTTTCGGACACAAGACCCCCAAATCTAACCAAATGTCCGAGTACGCCTGGGGCAAGGTCCGATATAGAGTGAGGAACTTCATTTAGACGCTAGAAACTATACAGACCTTGCTTGTGACTGATGGCAGCGAGGCGGCACTGATGCAGTCTATCCGAGTCTGATTCAATCAACAATTCATCTTTCCCTTCCACCCCATACACTGTCAACATCCTGTCGTGTTGCTCCCATCCGTTCACATTGATTACTTTAATGTCCAGCGTCAGGAAGCAATACGCAAAGCCTTTGCAAGAATGCTGATACAGTGTGGATCACTAATGTCCAACAACTTGCTGGAGGGCGAAAAACAAACCTTTTGAGTGAGATTTTGGAATTTCGTTATGAAACATAGGTAAAATATGTGTAAATACAAAAAACCAAAAAATGGCCACGTCACGTGACTGTACAGATTTGCGGAGGAAAAAATAAAATATGTAGGACAGGTGAATTCAATGCCCCCACTTACAAAGAAGCAGCACCTAGGGAGGAAGCAACGCACATCTGGTGAAAAGCACTTTGATTCCAGTATAGTTGAAGACCTTCTCAAGCTCACAATTGATCCAAACTACATACCACACTCAGACTCCAAGGAGGACTTCACCACATCCAGGGAAGGTGGTGAGACTTTAGATGGAAACTGGGCATTCAGTCTTGACAAAATTTGCCAGAAAAGTGGACTAGACAGGGATTGAACCC